>JARBER010018461.1:0-12645 GCA_030265075.1 Balanus glandula | reverse complement strand
GGGGCGGCGGTGGCGGGGGCGGCGGCGGGGGCGGCGGTGGGGGAGGCGGTGACGGTAGCGGCCAGCTTGCTTTTCCCGTCACCCAGACCGTGCCCGGCGGCTGTGCCGGCAGAGATAGAAATAACACCGTCATCGTCGTCATCCTGCCAACCTTCTTCGACGAGCACGACCTCGTCAGACGCCGGGCTGGCGGAGGTGGTTGCGGCGCCCACACGCCTCCCATCTCCGGCGGTGGCGGGCGGCGCAGGCCGGACGGAGGGCGGCGCGGGCACCGAATCAGGCTTTCTAGCCGAGCGACCCACCGGCCCGGGTAACGGACGCTCAGCGTTCTGTGCGGTGATGCGATCCGTGCGATCCGGGATCTCCTCAGGAGCGAGATCCGCGCGCCTCTCCGACGCCCGATGTCCGTGTCTTTCGGCCAAGCGACCCGGGCCTTTTCCCGGCACTTTATCAGCCTTCTTCTGGGTCGGTGTGCCTGGCTGTTCTGCTGTTCGTGTCCCAGGAGCATGACCTTGTTTCTTTTCCGTTGGAGGATCTTGTTTCTTCCCAGTTATCCGCTCATATTTTTCAGGGTCCCGATTCTGCTTCTTTTCTGCTGTTCGGTCCTGCTTCTTTTCCGCTGTTCGGTCCTGCTTCTTTTCCGCTGTTCGATCTGGTTTCTTTTCCGCTGCTCGATCTTGTTTCTTTTCCGATGCTCGATCTTGTTTCTTTTCCGCTGTTCGGTCCGGCTTCTTTTCCGCTGCTCGGTCCTGGTTCTTTTCCGCTGTTCGATCTTGCTTCTTTTCCGCTGTTTGATCCTGCTTCTTTTCCGCTGTTCGATCTTGTTTCTTTTCCGCTGATCGATCTTGTTTCTTTTCCGCTGTTCGGTCCTGCTTCTTTTCCGCTGTTCGATCTTGTTTCTTTTCCGCTGTTCGATCTTGCTTCTTTTCCACTGTTCGATCTTGTTTCTGGTCAGTCGCCCGCTCTGATTTTCCAGACACCTGATACCGTTTCTCTCCGGACGTTCGATCACGCTTCTCAGACGCTTCTTCACCTCCCTTCTTCTTCGTAATCGCCGCGGGCTCCCGTCTGTGTGCAGCAAGATGTTCATGAAAGTCGGCGTAGGCCACCTCAACGGGACACAGGGGGCAGGCATAGGGCGGGGTCCGCGCTCCCGACATCCCGCGCACCCACAGCGAGTGACACTCCACCAGATGGCGGTCAATCTCGTCCTGCTTCTTGGTGCCGAACCCGCATATCGGCATCGGACACTCAAACACGAGCGCCCGGTTTCGCACGCAGGCGCGGTCCACGTGCTGGTCGTCCTTGCCGTGGTACACGGTGCCACCACAGTCCTGACACAGACGGTTCCGCAGCGGCGCCGACTTGTGATACCACTTGTTGTGGTAGTTCTGGTTCTCCGTGTAGCAATGCGGGAACGGACACGGACGCAGCGGCTTGCCCGTCACGTGGGCCTGCTCCACGTGCGCCTTGTAGTTGAGCTTGTCGCTGAAGAAGCAGTCGCACAGCGGGCAGTCGAAGCGCTTCAGCTCGAGGCAGCGTTTCTGGGCGGCCGGCAGCGCCTTAGCGGCTGACGCCTTGTCGATGGCGCCGCGGTTCCGTCCTCCGGCGAGCGTGGCCGGCTTTCCGCCATTCCCGTCCCAGGAGGGCCGCTCGATGAAGTGAGCGCACATGAGGTGGACCTGCACGTGCGCGGCCACATCCGAGGCGTAGAAGCACAGGTGGCAGTGGTGGCGCAGCGCGTTGCGCCGCCTCTCTGCCTCGGGGGTGTGCCAGTAGCCGTGCCGGGAGACTGCAGCAGGGATGCCTCGGAAGTTGCAGCGGCTGCACGTTACCGTGCCGGCCGATCGCTGCATGGGGTTCGACACTAACGTCGACGTTGGTGTCAGCGTCGGTGTCGCCGTGCGGACGACGCTCGGTGGCGCTGCTGTGGGGTGTTTCACACCGGCAGTGGAGCTCCCGGGCGAGGACTTGACACCCACGGTGGCGAACTTGGCGGCAGAGGCCGAGGACTTGGCCGCCGAGCTGGCAGACTTGGAGTCTGGGGTGGCAGGCTTGACCTTCGAGGTGGTGGGCTTGGCGTCTGGGGTGGCAGATCTGGCTTTCACGGTGACGAGCTTGGAGTTCGAACCGGCTGACTTGCCGATGCGGAGAGCCTTCAGCGCCGCGAGCTTTTGCCGCTTCTGGTCCTCGGTTTTCTTGTCTTCCTCTTCTTTAATCCGGGCTGATGCCAGCCGCTCCAGCGTACTGGAAGTGGGCGACGCCGGCTTGGGCGGCATGTTGGACACCCGCACTCTGTTCAAGTTGTACGATGTCTTCATGACCACCTCCAGAAGCTCCTCTGAGTGCAAGTTCTTCTTCTTGAGCATCAGCCTCCCCACGCTCATCTTTCCCTCCTCGAACTTGTTCTCCATGTTGGAGAAGACCTCCTCGGGAGGGATGTGCGGGTGTTTGTCGCGGATGTGCGCTGGCTGCCAGTAGGAGAACTTCGCGTCGCAGATCTTGCACCGGAACAACGACGATCCGACGTCGTGGGTGAAGTAGTGAAGCGTCGCCTGAGTGAGCGTCTGGTGTTTCTTGTCACAGATCGGACACGGGTACCCGTGCATAGCCGCTCGCGCCATGTTGAGCTGCTTCATCTGGTCGGCCTTGGCTGCCTTCTCCTGCGGCGAGTACTCCACCTTCACTGCAGACTCCGTCGGTGTGGTCGACTCGGTCTTCACCACAGACGTGCTAGACATCTTGCTAGTGCCAGGGCGCCGCGCCGGGGTGTCCGAGGGACCGTCTTCGATCAGCACCACGTCGTCCGAGTCTGAGGCCGCGCCGCTCGAAACACTGACAGTCGCACTAGCCGCACCGGTGCTGCTGCCACTGGCGACGGAAGCGGACGGTTCGGCGCTAGTTCGGCGGACTTTGGCTGGAGGAGGTCCTTGCGTCCTGCCACGCAGCGGCAGGCGGGGTGGCAGGCAGGGCCGCTTGGACGCGCCGCTTTCCTCAGGGAACGGCCGCTTCGCCTGCCTGGCGTCAGTACTCCCCGGCCCGACAGCAGATGGCTGAGGAGCGAGCGGCGCGCGCGATCTGCGGTCGGGCGTGTTCCGTCCCGTCCTCTCGGTCTTCTGAGGTGGTACCAGCGCCTGTTGCTGCCCGTGGGAGTCCTGCGCACCTACCGAGCTGGCCTCGCTCTTCATCACGACGTCGGGGTCGTCACAATCCTCCGACTCACCCGTGTCCACATGCCCAGCGCCGCCCTCGCCGGGGCCGCCACGGGAGTCACTGCGGCCGCCTGGCTTGGAGTTGCGCCGCAGTTTGGTGGGCGAACTCCGGGCCACGGCCACCATCCGTCTCGGCCGTGGCCGCGATTTGGACCGGGGACCGCTGGGCCGTTTGCTGCCGGGTGCACCGGACGCGGTCTTGGAGTCGGTGCTTCTGTCGCGTGCGCTTCGAGATCCGTGTTTGGAGGAGCCAGTCTGTGAGAGGTACTGACGGGGGACCTTGGTGGCCGCGCGGTGCTTCGATGCGCTGTAGCTGGTCGATTCAGGCAGGTCGTCCTGGCAGGTCACCTGAAAACGTCCACACTCCGTCAGATAGCTGTGACGATCGCCGGCGAGAAGCCGACACGAGGAAGAACAGGGCAGTGATGTAAGGCGTCAACATCGGAAGCTGACGAGTGGCAGACAGTGTTTAATGGTGACACCAAACGGGAGCATACGACGTTCCTGGGGCGTCCAGCGATGTCGTGATGGGGGACCGTGGACCTTACTATCAAACAATGTTAAGTCTGCGGCTGTGACCATAGTTAGATGCGGAGCCCGGGTGTCTTCCGGGGGATGATGTCGGGAGACCATTTATCGACGGCCATCTCGTCGCTCGCGGCTAGTGACGCTCACACGGATTTATTTAAGGACAGATCATCGTCCGTGACCATAGCACAGCGCGTCGGAAACGTCTTCCGTATCCCGCCCGCTGCTAGTTTTTAGTTCCCTAGTTTATATTATAGGTACACCTAATCTATCTACCCTATTTACCCATAGATATCCTACATAAGCTGATTTAAGCAATATTTCTGTCTCCACCTACCAGTCAGATACTGACGGCATTCGTACAATTACACCCGTTTAGAAAACAACAATCCGATACTTAACATGGTGTCGGCCCAAGGGAGGGGGGGGGGGGGCAGCACCTCAAAAGGGCCCCTCCCCAACGACAAAAGGGTCCCTTCCCGAGCATTAAAAGGGCCCCCATTCCCGAGCGTTTTAAGGACCTAAAAGAACGAATTAATATGTCTCCTACAATGATTGAAAACGCAATAGGATGAAGACACTTGCTGCCATGATTTCGTCCCAGGGAGGTGCTTCAAAGTTTTTTCTGACCTCAAGAGCGAATTGTTTAAAGCCTATTGCGCCGCTGAGCGGCGCGAAAATTTCTAATACAATGCATTGAATGTGCAATGTGCACTATCATCAATTCAGGCCTTTTTTCAACATTTCAAATATGTGATTTTAATGTGTATGGCAACAAAAATAGGCAGGTAATGTATATGAAACATTTAGTGCCGCGAAGCGGTGCGAAAATTTTTCTGGTTTGCCTCATAAAACTTTGATATATAAGTAGTGGACCTTGTAGAAGCTAAAATATAGGGGAAATGAACATAGGAAGCTAAAATGTTTTTTGTTCAGTTCAACGTTATGACGAAACAAAAACGATTTAACAACCGATTCGTTGTGAGGATGATAAATCAAGTGACGCGGCGAAGCGGCATAAATTTTATCATTTTAAGCCGTAGAAAACTGCTAGTCCGGGATTTCCAAATTTGTACCAGCCGTATAAGGGCTTCCTCACGGGAGGTCTTCTTCTCGGTGCGGCAGGTCTTCCATTCCGCACAGAGGGGCCTCTTCTCCCGCACGGGAGTGCTTCCTCTTTGAGCACAGGGTTCTCCTCTCCGCAGGGCGCTAGCCGCTAGCACGCCACGGGCCGCTGTCTTTGAAGAGGTCAGATCGTGTAATGACCTTCGGAGCATGCTGCCCCAGCCCACTCCCTCGATCCGCGTATGGTCAGTTCAACAAGTTTGGCTTATCTTGGTTGTTCACCCAGTACCGTTGTATTGAGGTCATAAACCATCCAATCCCTTTAAGTTCCAGCTCAGCTGGCTTTGACTACCATCACTTCTCGAGCTGGCGTCGTACGCAGACATACGTGCGCAAGGACAGTCTGTATTATGGTACTGACACACATAGACACAGCATCCGACACCGAGTCATTGCAATGCACCTAAGTAGTTCGCTGCCAACTACGCACGGACACCGAACATAAGGTCGAGAACTACTCGACATCCTACCATACCTCCATAAAACGCTGCGCGTCCAAGAAGAGTGCAAACATCGACATGATAGCAACATTCGAAGCACACTTACGAACAGCCTGAAGTGGCACCGGCTAGGGCAATACAAAAAGAATAACTCCGCTGTCAAAAGGCCTGAACCAGGCAGGCAATATCGTCACCGCGAACATAACAGCCGACCGAAAATGCTCCGGAGAAAGACATCTATGTACAGCAGGGGGTGAAACTACACAAACTAATCCACTTTTGCTCGCTTGAAGAACGAATCAATGCGAGGCTGAGTTCTATCCGGGGTGAGCGATCGCTTTTTGCGGATGCCGTGCTGGTCCTGGCTATGCGCGAGCAGCAACGCTTTTTCCGAGAACCTGGCCGAACACTTCAAACACTCGAATGTCTGCGGACTTTGTACACTGTCAGCGGCGGCGGCGGCGGCAGTGGAGGCCACCGGTGTGGCCGGGGTTCCGTCCGCCGTCGCTGTCTCGATCTCTGGCGCGCTAGAGTCGCCGGGGCCTGTCTCAGATCGGTCCAGGTCACCTACCGAGTCCTGCACCTGCTCCCGCGCGGGAGAGGCGCCGTCAAGCTCGACCTGGCCGGCACTGACGGCGGGACTCACGGCGGCGTTACCGGGCGGCGGCACCGACTCTGATGCACCCTCCGAGTCACCCGGCGCATCGGCGTCCTCGCCGGGGTCAACACAGTCATTACCACCGCCAGCGGCACCGCCAGCGGCACCGCCAGCGGCACCGCCAGCGGCACCGCCATCACCACCGACATCAGCAACGTCATCACCACCATTTTCAACACCATCTTCAACACCATTTTCACCACCATCTTCACCACCATCTTCACCACCATCTTCCCCGCCGTCATCACCACCGTCACGAGCACCAGCACTCACGTCTGCAGCGTCCACCCACCCGTCATAACCATTGTCACCGGTCGCGTTCTGAACCCGCAGCTCCGACCCGTCCCCGCCGTCCACAGCCGCCGCCGCCACGTCCTTGCTGGCCACTGGCTCGAGCCAGACAGTGTCGGCGGGCAGCTGACTGCGACACTCGGCCGACTGCGACACGTGCGACCTCATTATCCACTTTCCTCGGGAGTAGAAGCCGCAGGACGGACCGGGACACCACAGCGTGCTGGTCGTGTTCATTCGCGAATTGACCCACTTCAAGAACGGTTTGTGTATGTCCGTGTGGGCCGTCTGCTGATGGCGCCACATGCCTGCCTTACTCTTCCCTTCGAGACTGCAGTAGTGGCACTTGGATGGCCCATTCTTCCGCACCTTCTTCGTCGGTTTCTTTTGCGGGGAACGGCTGGTGCTTCTCGGCATATATCGTAGCCGAGCGGCTCTGATGTTGCGGCTGGCCACCTCGAGCGGGTCGGCCGGGGCGCTGGTGTCCGACTCCTCCTCCGCCGCGGCGAGACCCTCACCATCCGCCGGCGCCGGCTGCCCGAGACCTTCACCATCCGCCGGCGCCAGCTGCCCGAGACCCTCATCATCCGCCGGCGCCGGCTGCCCGAGACCATCATCATCCGCCAGCGCCGGCTGCCTGGTATAGCTGGGCGCCTTGGAATAGTTGTACCCAACCAAGTTTGGGTTCGGACACTCAGAAACCCAGCACTGGTGTTCCGGCCCCAGCTGGTTAAGGCAGGGTAGCGAGACGATGAAGTGCGGCATCAGCTCCCACATCTTCCATGTGTCGTACGAGCAGAACGGACATGAGAATCGGCGACCCGAGCCGCGACACTGGCTGCCGAAGGCTACGAACATGCTGTAGGCATCCTTGTGTTTCGTCATCATGTGGTCCTTCATGGCTTTCTTCGTCCCCTTGATGCGACAGAAGTGGCAGTGGAAATGCATCGCCGCATTTTTCCATCCTTGGCTGATAGGTCTCTTAAACTTCCGCGCCGCCGCAGTGGCAGCGCCGCTCGCCCGCACGACGCTCCCCCCGCTGCCCGCATGCGCCCCGTCCGGGTCGGTCTTCACCTGACCGCCGGTCGCCCACAGCTTGATCTTGAGCGGCGCCACGCGTGGCCCCTGTCCCACATCGTTCTCCTCCTCCTCCATCTCCTCCATCATCGCCTCGTCACCGTCTTCATCTCCCGCCGGAACGACAGCGACCTTGGTACCAGAGCCACCCATGTCCGCTCCCGTGTCGTCCAGCCAGGCGATGGCAGACGGTCCCAGCTGATGCCGGCACGCCGCTGAGCGAGCCATGTGCCGCCGGAACACCCACACACGATCACGGCTGATGCTGAAGGTGCAGAACGGACACGAGTACATACCCTTGGCGTTGAGACAAGCGCGGGCGAAGCGCATGAAGGCGCTGTGAGTCTCGTGGTGAGCCGTTTCTTGGTGCTGCATCACATCAAGTTTAGACGCTATGAAGCTGCAGTAGTGGCAGCGGAACGTCAGGCCCGAGTGACGCCCCAGCGGGTTCTTCCGCTTCACCAGCGTCGGCCGCTTCGCGACAGTCTGCTTCACGCCAGGAGTCTTGGCAGCTGCGGCGGGTCGCGGCGCCACTGTCTTGCTGCTCCCGGGTACGCTTTTCACCCAGGCTGGCGCGGGCGGCGCAGTGTGCTCGAACGGGTTGTCGCCGTGCTGCTTCAGTTTCCAGTGGTGGTCCTTCATCAGATGGACCTCGAGCTCCGCGAACTGGAGGCGGCGAGTGCACCCGCTGGCCGGACACAGGTACGGCTCCTCGCGCGGCCCGGGCGCGCCGCGCACGGCCATGGAATGGCACGAGTGCATGTGGATGCCGCCCACATAGTCCACAGAGCACGAGCAGAGTCGGTGCAGCGGGTTCTCTTCCTCAGACCGATTCACGATCCACTTGTGGGCGCGCAGGATGTGCTTGTTGAGCGCGCTCTTGGTCCGGAACGAGGCGTCGCAGCTGCGACAGCGGTTCTTCAGCAGGGTTTTGTGCACGTGTGCGATGTGCTTGGCGCTGGTCTGCGAGCAGCAGTACCGCACCGGGCACATTTGGAGCGGCCGCGTGAGACCCGAGTGGTGCGCCAGTGCGTGGCGCTCATAGGTGTTCGGCATATTGAAGAACATGTCGCAGAACGGGCAGGGCATGACGCTCGCCGCGGCCTCGCTCACCTCGCCTGAGTGTTTCGCCGCCTCACTCTTCCTCCTTTTCGCAGCGACAGACGTGGAAGCGACTGCAGCGCCTGCAGCTCCGCCAGCGGCCGGCGCGCGTTTCACCTGCACTGACTTTACCTCCACCTCCGTCTGAACCGTCCCACCAGTCACCTGCATCACCGTGATTGAGTCGAGAAAGTTGCGGTTGTCGAGCCGATCCAGGCCAAACGCCTCTTCGCCTGTGTCCTTCATGCGCCACATGTGCATCGACTGCAGATGCTTGAGCAGATCTCCGTAGCCGAGGTGCGCCGGGCATACCGGGCAGGCGTACGGACGCGAGCGCGGGCCCGGGTAGCTGCGCACCTGCACCGAGTGATTGTGCACGTAGTGCATCCACAGCAGCGACTTGGACTCGATCTCGCTTCCGATGGCGTCGCAAACGCACTCCACGACGTCGCCCACCTGGACGCCCAACTGCATCTGCGACTTGTGGCTAATATCGGCATGCGTGGTGATGGCTCGCTCAGAGCGCAGCATGCGGTCGCAGAAGGAGCACTTGTGTTTTAGCAGGGCGGCGCCCTTGTGGAACGTGGTGATGTGCTTCTCGGTGGTGGCCGGCGACGACATGTTGTAGCAGTAGCGGAACGTGCACGTGCTCTCGGTGATGCCGTTGGAGCCCGAGTGCGCCAGTCGCATGTGGCGCATGTAGCGGTTGCGAGCGAGGAAGAAGGCGTCACAGAAGGGGCAGTCAAGGCGGCTGGGGTCCTCGGCCAGTTCGCTGAGGCGGTGGCGCCCGGAGAAGGCTTGCGCAACGTCCAGCTGAGGCTCGATAGAAGGCTTTCGCGCCTCCTGCTTCACCGGCGGCAGAGCTGTGACAGAGACCGTTTTCGGAACCAAAGTCACACCCCGAATCGAGGCTGGCGGCGGCTTTGCAGAGGGCTGAATCGAGGCTGGCGCCGGCTTTGCAGCGGGCTGAAACGAGGCTGGCGCCGGCTTTGCAGAGGGCCCTCCCACACGCTTGAACACATTTGCGTTGATCTTGAACAGGTCCGGGCCGGTTTCCTTCAGCTTCCAGCAGTGCATCTGAGTGAGATGACTCGTCAGTTGGCTGAACAGCATACTGGCTCCACACTCAAAGCACTTGTAGGGCTGCGGGCGGGGACCCGGCGGCAGCCGAGCTGACAAGAAGTGATACGTCCAGAGATGGGTCGGCGACACAGTCTTCTTGCCCACATCGCAGCGACAGACCGCGTTCCCTAGCACTATTCGCGCTGGCCGTGGGTTCGCATGCATACTGAGGTGTTTCTCCAGGTACGGCAGATACGCAAACCAGCCGTCGCACTGGCCACACGGATAGGAGCGCTTGGCGAAGTCCTTGTGGAACGTACCGTTGTGCCGGGCCTCGTTCGGGTGGTGGCAGTAGCGGGCCAAACACGGGCTGTGCCCTTCTCGTGTGACGATCTCAAGCCCCGAGTGGAACCGTCGGCCATGCTCCGCGTACTCGCTTTTTGAAGTGAAGAAGGCGTCGCAGAAGGGACATTCATACAGGCTGGAACTTGACGCGGTTGTGCCCGTAGATGGCGCGGCTGAGCCCGTCGCACTTTGACTGGCAGTGACTGCCTTCCGCACGGCTGCTTGCTTCACCAGCTTGCTGGCTTTGGCGACCGCCGCAGAATTACTGTACTTGCGCTTGGAAATGCCTCTCCTCTCCCTCGCTCCCTCGCTCGACTCGAGGAAGGTCCACTGGTGCTTCTCCCGCATGTGTTGGAACATGCGCTCGAAGGGAGCCGTGCGGTGACAGAGCGGGCAGCCGACCTCCATGTTCCTGGGCCTCGCCGAACCATGATACTCCTCGCCCGGACTGAACACCCAGTCATGCTGCGTCGTCATGTGTTCGATCAGCTCCTGGTACTCCAGCTGCGCCGGGCACTTGGGGCAGGTGTACGGGGCGGCGCGCGGGCCCGGGTATCCGCGCACCAGCACCGAGTGGTACGCGATCAGGTGGAACTTGAACAGCGACAGCGCACGTCCGCTGGCCAGGTTCGAGCACCAGCAGTGGCCGTCCTCTCGCAGCTCGAACGCCGGCACCGACTCGTCCGCGTGCTGGCGTGCCGTGTGCACTCTCAGGTCCTCCGCGCACGTGTACGTGCTGTCGCACTGGCTGCAGCGGTACGCGCGGTCTTCGCTGCCCTTGTGGAAGAGCTTGTTGTGCGTCGTCGAGTTCTCCGCATAGCAGAAGCGGAATCGACAGACCGAGTTCCGCGGCTCGGCGCCCACCAGGTGGTTGATCACCAGGTGCCGGTCGTACATCCGCTTCGAGTCGAAGAACGCGTCGCAGAACGGGCAGTCCAGTCGGCTCTGGCTGTTGCCACAGGCCATCAGGGAGCCGGCGGCAATTATCCTGGCCCCGTCGCCGTCAGCGCTCCTTCCTGGTGTTGACACTGCCGCCGCCACCGCTGGTGGTGGCGGAACCATCGCAGACTCTTCCGGCGCCTCGGTTTTCACAACGGCCTCCAGCCCGACGTTGGCGACCTCCCCACCGCCGCCACCATGACCGTCGCCAGCCGATTCCGGATCATCGCCACCACCGCGATGGAAGCGAGCATGCGCCGCCACATTGTACACTTTCATGTAGCAGGTCCCGCACTGAGACTGGTACTTTGACGGGTCCTTGTGGTGGGTTTTGACCAGATGCTTTGCCACCTTGTTCGGCTGTTGGGCGGAGTAGTAGCAAAGGGGACAGTGCGCCTGCCGCTGGAGGCCCTCCTGCTGACACTCCGGACCATGCATCTTCATGTGGATCCGCACCGCCTCCTTTGTACCTACTTTGCCACAAAGCTTACACTTGTGGTCACCACGTGGCTTGTTCAAGCCTAGCGGCACAGGCTCGGGCATGTTGAATGTTTCGCCAGAGGCAGTCACAGCCATCTTCGGAGGAGATCTGGGAATTTTCTTGATCCGGTTGTTCTTCTTCACACTCGACGATAAGAAACCTGGTTTACCCGTTGAGATGCAGATGTGCCTCTCAGGGTTGTAGACCGACCGTTTGCACGAGTGACACCTCGTCCAGTAGGGCTCGTGCGACCGCTCGTGGACAAAGTTGATATGCCGCACCGCTATCCCACCCTTGTCGGAGCCAAAGAAGCAGAGCGGGCAGTGGTACAACTTAGACCTGTTCTCCAACTCCGCCTCGGGCGTGTGCCAGAACATATGCGACCTCATCACGACACCTTGCTTCGAAACCTTCTCGCAGAGTGGACACTTGTACTTTCCACCCGGAAGCAAAATCGGCTTTACTAAGTTGGTGGACAAAGCAGCCCTGACGGAGATGGGCGGCAGTGCCGCGGCGGGGGCGGGGGTGGAGGCGGCCACTGCAGCGGGAGATGGCTCGTCTGCCGGCACCTGGACGGTGGCGGGCGCCGGCCTGGCGGGGGCGGGGGCGGGGGCGGCTGCCGGCGCGGGGCTCGGCACCGCCTCCTGCGACTGCCGGTGGTGAATCGTCCTGTGCCGCGTCACCAGATACTGCTGGCTGCTGCCAAAGTGGCAGTCCTCGCAGTGGTACGGCCGATCGGCATACTTGTCCCGCGACTCCAGCGTGTGGAACGACTTGTGCGCCGCGATGGCCATCTGCGTGCGTAGCACCGCCTTACACACGCCGCACACGTAGTCATCGACCCCGCGCTCTCCACGCTCTGCCTCCACGCTCTGGCCCGTCCCCGGCGTCGGAACCGCGACCACCGCCGATGGCTGGCCGCACTTGTCACCGTCGCGCCACGCCAGAATCACCTTCAGGTTCCTGGCGATCGTCTGACTCTGCTCCAGCGTCACCTTGATGTTGCGCCTGTGCAGCAGCAGGCGCACCATCAGCGCCTGCGCCTGCTGGAATGTGCTGTCCACATACGAGGCCCACTCCTCGGCGCGGAGGTCCGGGTGGTGGTCGAGGAGATGGAACGAGCCCCACTGGCTGGTCGCCTGCTGGCAGATGCGGCAGTAGAACAGCGGCTCGCCCGAGTGGCTCTGGTAGTGGTAGGTGAGCTCGCTGAGCAGGCGGAAGTCGGCGCGGCATCCGGGGCACTGCAGCAGGGCCAGCGCCGCGCGCAGCTCCCCCGCCGGCGGCAGGCCCGACAGCTGAATCCGCTGCATCTCGGCCACCGAGGGCCGCGGGGCCGCGTTGCTGGCGCCGGCGCGCGCCGCCCAGCGGGGCCGCTCTGCGGCGGCG
>JARBER010018350.1:0-12655 GCA_030265075.1 Balanus glandula | reverse complement strand
GAAAACGCAAAGTGAAAACGGCAGGTGAGTGCTATTTGTCCGGCCCCCCCAACTTGAACATAGTTCCTGCGTCCCTGTCCAGGCCAGATGAAAGAACACATTTCACCTAATGAGGCTGTTTTGGTTCATGATCATGGCCCCGGGGAGCGATTTTTTCTCCACGTTACTGGCAAAGCCATCCATGGTTCGCCACGGTTCAACAATCAGCTGAGATGTGGGCAGCAACTCTGACATTACTGCCACCTGGGGAGTGATCAACGAACCTTTGGTTCGGTATAATCTCGCAAGGCTTGCTCAAAATAGATTTAGCAGTGCGTGGAGATTCATGGGATTGCACACAAGCCAAGGGCAGCAGATGGGGGACAAGAGGAAGAAGTTGCCCCCACTGAATAATTTTGTAGACAACATATTATGTTGTCTCACACCTTACCTACATGTGTAACATCTATCTATCTAGGCAGAAGTTCGATTTGTTCCGTTTTTGATCGGAAACATGACCCAGGACCTCAAGATGACCCAGCATACCCGAAGCACCTTCAAACACAGACAGAATGCCTGCCATTAGCCGGGCTGGGAGGTCTCTCAGTAGGCCCGACAGGCCCTCGCCCCTCAATAGGCCTGAGACTTCAATATAGGTCTGTCCGACATATTTCGCATGTCCTGTCCGAAGGTGCCTGAGGCTTAGGGCCTTGCAAAATAGAGTGCCCTAAATTCCAGGCAGGGACGTTGGAACACTGGGGGCAATGGGGTCAACTCGCCCTCGCAGCTTTGAAGCTGTGGGGTTAACGCCCCCGCAAATTATCACACAATCAATCTATTTTGCATAATAACAAGGGCAAAGTCACTGGAGTTTTCTCTACATATTCGACGGTAAATGAGAAATACAGTAAAAAAAAAACACACGAAAGAGTGTTTTTTTCCGTAAAGCATCATCATAAGAGTTGGAAGTGGTGTTGCAGTGGTGGCAGCTGGCACACCAACTTTTGAACTGGTGTGGCGGTGCCACACCAACTTTCCAGTCGCTTATATACATATACTCGGTTTCGTAAATCCTAGTAAGTATTTGAAAGAACAATATTTCTTAATAGCATGCCTCATTCTAACCGGAATACATTTATTTACGTTTTACCAGGTAACCTAATACAGATCAGTATCTCCCGGTTTAAAGATATTACTATGAAGCAGGGTAGAGCGTTTAAATCTTTGAAGAGAACCTTGAAGAGAACACAAGAGACCCTGGAGCTTTCAACAGTCAGAATACAAATATACATCGAATAACACTTACAATTTTCGTGACGCTCTGCTTCAAAATTGCTCTTGAATATGATATCATGCAGTTGTATTGATTCACAAATTATACTACATTGGTGTACAAAGTTGAGGCGCTTCTCAGCGCATTTACGCGTTATACTTATCGCTACTATCATATCATACGGTGCTTTGTAATGCGGTGCAGCCTACACCGCAGTCCTTTTGTGTAGGCTGTACCGCATCACATAGTTGTAATGCGGTACATGCCAGTGTGAGCGTGAGTAGATTGTTATTCACTGGTGGATTCGGGCTACGGGAGAAGGTAAACCACCTGAAGTTGGAGCAGGTTTGAATGTTTGATCCATTCTCTGATAGAGAAAATAATTAAAAAACTTGCCTCGCTCATATGAAGTTGTTGACAATAGTCTAAAAAAACATTTTTTGCCCCTGAAGATAGTCACAACTTTTAAATTTCCAGATTTACTCTAGCTGTTGAGATTTTCAAAGGCGTCAATGTCGTTTTGGAAACACACAATTATATGATGGCGCTAGAGCTTTTACTACTGGAAGCACTAATCTATCGTTTGAATCTCTAGGATTTATCGCTAGAGCCGACCAATAGAAAAATGTTCGTGCACGCTGATAGCAGCCGCAGAACATATCATCGGTGGCCATTATGCTTTTCGAGTGCTTGTGAACAATGTTTGTATATACAGTTATTTGTCTTATGTGCACTATTGCTATGTACTCTTTGTATAATGGCGATCGTTTATTGATTTCGTAGCAAAGCAATATCCACAAACTAAAAAGTCAAAGTAAAACTCAAATAATGGGCTACAGACGTGATTTTTATCGTATCTTAAAGTGAAACCCGTATAGCATATTGCCTCGACAAAGTTAGAATTGACAATCAAATAGAATAGGCACATACTTTATCTAAAGCTGGTACAGCAGCACATGCCACGCTTACGTTTTCCGCATTCTCCATCCTTGTAAAATTAATCCGTTATTTTGTTTGCATCTCTTTTTCGACCCGGGACCTCGTAACAACTTGAAATAGGTCCCGACTTCCGAGGACCTTGGTACCCTTGACAAAAAAATCGCCCCACAACTTGAAAGTAGTTTTAATGCCCCTGATTCTAGGCGATTATATTTCGTGTCATGAGTTTGGGCTGGGCTTCTTTGCCAGCCCCCACCCCATACCAAAATAACAAAAATACAACAATACTAGACGCTTGCGTGATGTGAAATATTTATGAATCCAATATAATACATTTGCAAATGAGGTATCGCACGATGATTCGACAGTCGACAACACGGTGTCAGGTTGACCTGATTCGATCCCGGCCGTGCCAGTGACGTATATGCTGCCCAGATCACCGAAGCCGCTTTCCAAATCCCGGGGCGAATCCAGACGGGGGCCGGAAGGTATTTTCGGCCGGGGTGAATCTTAATGGCGGATCTCGGACCAGCCCGGCGCTCTTGACTTATGTTGGGTTCATGACCTTAGCTTCTCAGTTCTCACCCTGCACCCATAGAAAGCTTCTACGAAAGCCAGGTAGGTACACTTCTAGTACATAACTAAAACACAGTGCCCGCCCCCCGCTCTCAACAGCATATACTACCTATATAACTCATTTACGAGCTTATATACCAATTACGCGACATATATATTTTTCAGCAAGAAGCTCGCCGAAAAACATTACCCTGGTTGTCCCATTACCTACGCCCAAGCTTATAAATCAATCGATAGCCATGAATTATTTTGTTCTACCCCAAGCAGTAAATTAACTATCGAAACATCAGCCTTAATTTCCGGTAGGTATATTTAACTCATAAAGCATCGGCCATATTTTATACGGTCATATTTAACTCAGGCCGTAGAGCATCGTCATACATGATGAAACCATTCCCCGGCCAGTACCTCGCCTCAAGTCCGTTCCCATCGTCCCGCACTACACCGATGTGGGCGTGACTTGTCATAGTCAGACCCTCCGACAGGGCGACCCGCCCACCGGAACAGTATTGTGTCGACACCCGGTCAGAGCGCTTCCATCAGCCACCCACAGCTATATCATGCCTCTAAGGCATCACGGTAAGTGACGAATATATACGCAACGGAAATGCATCAGCTTCAATGGCAAATCTATCGCCAGAATATTCAACAACACCAGCGTATTTTGAATAGATGTGTCACATATATACCCTGCAAACTACAAACCACTCAGACGTCTGCAGACGGCGGGTCAATGTATCGAGCCGCAGCCAATGCCGGTAATGGACTGCTAACAGCATACACCACTCCACCGGACAATGCATTGTCCAGCTCGGCGCCTGCAATGTAAATCTAATGGGTGCTCATTGCGTCCATCTGACCCCTGGGTCGGCGGGTCAGCGATGCTCCACTCACGGAGACACCAGCCACAGCTCGCAGCGCCGCCCAGTTCAATGTAGCCCCGGTCTGCTCGAAGGGTGCTGGAGCCTGGAGCGGCCTGGCAGTTAGGCGTCCGGGGGGTCGAACTCCGGACCACTGTGATGAAGGACAGGATGCTCCGGACGGCGTCAGTCGTCCGCTGGACAGCGGGCCCGGCTGGTGGTCTGTCCGGGACTTGTCTGCTCCCGCTGTCTTGGAAACCCCCTCCCCGGACAGCGGGTCGGTATCTCAGCTCTTGTGAGCTCACTTCTCTGGGTGGATCCTCATTCCTCACTACGCCGGGCAGGAGGCGCGCTGAGAGATACGTCAGGAGGGACGCTGAGAAGGACGTCAGGAGGGACGCTGAGAAGGACGTCAGGAGGGACGCTGAGAAGGACGTCAGGAGGAACGCTGAGAAGGACGTCAGGAGGAACGCTGAGAAGGACGTCAGGAGAAACGCTGGCACCTACGCCAGGAGGGAGGCTGAGGGGTACGCCAGGAGGAACGCTGCGAGACACGGGAGGAGGCGCGCTGAGAGGAACGGGAGGCACGCTAAAAGACACAGAGGAGTCACACCAGGACGCACGCTGCGAGTCACGCTGAGAGGCACGGAAGGAGGCCCGCCAGGACGCACTCTGCGAGGCACAATGGCGGGCGGGGCGCAGAGAACGAACGCTGCTACAATAGCCGACACCCGGCGGCGGTGATCGTGCCAGCCGCTAACGAGATATCGGAGATGACGTCAGCCACCGCCGACAAAACACCCGTCAGCAACAAAACATGGATTCCGCCCGACTGGCTGCTTCGACCGTGTGACTGAGTTTGTCGTGTCACTCGCACGGTGAACAGCAGCAGCATCACGTTGGTACGCCCGGTGTTCGTTCTGGTTACATAGCGCCGCGGTAAACGTCGCGTCATTGGTCGGACTGGAGTGGCGTCCCGATGACGTCACGCGGGGTGCCACGGGTGGTCTCGGTCGGTCACTAAGTCGGATCTATTGAGCGCCGCTCTGACCTAATGGCGCCGCGGGTGGGACATGACACCAACACTGCAGATGGCTACTGAAGCACTTCATCACATGTCACGAGCATGACGCAGAGGGCGCGGCCTCTCGTTTGTTCGACAACGGGCTGATAGCGACAAGCTGGGTCCACCCAAGTCGCTTGCAGATGCAAATCAGGCGCATATTCAGATATGCCAGGCGGCTCGCTGAGCGGCGAGCGACCTGTGTATAGCCTGCCCGATTGTCTTTACATGACACGTCACATGTGCAGCCTTTATACAAGAGCGAGAAGCACAAAAAGCATTCACTACCAATCAGTGCGGCGGTCAAAGCAGCTGTGTGTTGTGTCCGTCGTTGATAACGGGCAGGCGCCGGCCGCGGGCGAACACAATCGCTGTACGATGAAGCATTCATAGCTCTCGGGGTGACGTGGCCCGGTAGCGGCGGCGGGCTGCAGCTGCCCGCGAGGTGCAGGGTAGCTCGGTAACTAATCGAGCCTGCGCCGGCGACGGCCAGCCCTCGGCCACCAATCCCAGGATCCCTTCATCGCGACCTTAACCTCACAGCAGATTTGCTTTAACCCCATTCGATAGTGTGTTAAAAGCACGCACTTTACCGAAGGATGGCGGGATAAGTTTAACACATATGGCAAAAAACAGTTATTCTTCGGATTCGGCTATTTACATTGTTTGAGGAAATACATTTGATTTGTCGTCAATATGCGTACAATATCAATTTTGAGAGGTTTAAGTTAAAACTGTAAAACGAAGGGAAAAGGACGCCGATCACTCCGTTAAGCATATGCTACTATATTCACAAGTATTGCTGCCAAACGCTGCGCCGTCACGCTGGCTCTCATTTCTCCCTAACGGGTAAACCTTATCAGTAAAGGAATCTTAGGCGGTGGCCAGTGACCGCCTTACAGACGGGGACGACAAATGCCAGCCAGCCCGTCAGTCGCACAGCACGTCCCACGGCTGGTGAGATATTAGTACACCAGTGGAGTCCCGAAAATCGTTCAGTAAAGATAACTGATGGACCGATCCTCTGCCAAATACGGGAACAACTGAGCCGCTTCGGAAGGGACGAGTGGCCGATATGGCCCTTGGAGGCAGCTCTGGCTCCTGCGGTGGCGTGGTGCGTGGAATGGCCAATGGCCATGTCCACTGAGGTCCGACGGTCAGCCAGGAAGTGCGAGTCTCCGTCCAATGTCCAACGTCCAACGTCCAACGTCCAGCGCAAGCAGCTAATCCCGGAAGCGTTTATATTCACCAGCTAGGCTGGGCGCAGGAGACTGAGCCAAGGCCATATATCACGTGCTTTCAGCGGGCGTATCGCCATTCACCTAGAGTTACATTGAATAATACATACGTTCTGGACGCTTCCTAGGCGAGGCATTTTTGCAGCAGTGCAGTGGTGAAGTAAAACTGAGCCCCTTGACGAGGCAAGCTCGTTGGGAGTGCTGGTAGCTGAAGTTCAAACTTCATTCAATAAATTCGATTTGATTGCACATTTCAGAACTTCAATGTTCATAAGCAAAAGTGTCATGCTGTCATCTTCTTAGGCACATTGTCCAAATCGCAGAGTCTGAACAAAATGCAAAAAGGTCTGAAAAAGGAGTCTGTACAAAATGCAGCCACAAAATGGGCTAGCTTATCAGTTGCTGCCAAGCAGAGCCCTTCATGGGACATATTGTCAGCCCCCATCCCACTCCATCCCATTCAGCCAGATCAAAATCCATTCCATTCCATATCCACATTTTATTCGGCTCCCATTTCCATCAATTTCTACCAAATTCAGCCTATTTACCGCTTTTAAGTGCTAAACAATGCTATGGTCTGTCTCATTCCAATCCAAATCCATTCCATTCCATAAATTCTTAAAATTGGTGTCCCATTTCCATCCATTTCCCTTCCATTTCCATATCCATGTGCAATTCTCATTCCACGAAGGGCTCTACTGCCAAGATAATGTCGAAATTGCATACAACTGCATTTGGTAGACACCTTCGGTCGCACTTGTCACAATCAGGCACACCACCGTCTGTGCCCCAGTCTGGACCATGGGGGCAGCTCGAGCCCCATCAGCGGGTCCAGTCTGTCACCATCGCGTACACCCTTATGATTAATGACGTGAGCGGCCGTCAGCTGCAGTCAGCAACAGACAGCAGCCGTCAGCAGCCGTCAGCAGCCGTCAGCAGCCGTCAGCAGCCGTCAGCAGCCGTCAGTAGCCGTCAGCAGTCATCAGCAGCCGTCGCCAGCAGTCGGCAGCCGGCGGGGGCGGCGCGGTGGGCCGACAATCTGATCAGCAGTCACGCCGACGCCAGTCGCCGACCCTCAGTGACAATTACAGACGCCAGAGCGGCGTTCGATGAGCATTGTTCGGCAGTCTGGAGGCGGCGGCGTCCGTCGACAGACCTCAGCGCGACCCCGGGCGACACGGGAGGGCGCGGTGTGGGCGGGGGTGCAGGAAGGGGAGGGGGGTGCATAAGGGGGGGGGGGGTAAAGCAGCGCCGAGGACAGAGCGACACGGACAGCACGGAACACGCGGTGGCACGCAAGGTGGCATTGTTGCGCCCCGTACATTGTGTAGGTGAGATTCTACAATGGGCGGCACGGACACTACACGGTGCCGTGCTGAGTGGATTATGCAGTCAGCTGAGAGCGCTGCACTGGTGCAGAGCGCGTTCGGTCTTGCGCTGACGTCGCTAGATTCTCTAGCTTTAGTTGGTCTGATCGATGCCAGGTGTGATAACGAAGGTACGCCTGAGAAGTTTGTATGGTACAGAGCAGGAACTTGGCACAGCCGAGATGGCACCGAGACGCTCTGGTTCCTGGGAAAAGTGCAGGTGGTGACAAATGCCTGGCGCAGCTGCAGCAAAGCCGCAGATCAGGCTAAACGCGGAACAAGCTCATAAATCTAGCCGCGGTTCTATGCACAACAATGCAGATGTCGGCAACCCCAGAACAAACATAGAATCGGCCCAGTACAGGCCACTCAGCGACCGTCCGATGTTGCTTTGTGCCAGCACTGCACGCGGTGGACGCCGGACGCCGGACGCTGGGCGTGGGAGGGACGTTTCTGCATCGCAGGCGCTGCAGATGGCGCTTAGTGGTGGAGAGCGCCGGACGGCACGGCACCCTGAATAAACATAGGAAATCGTAAAACGAACACGAACTGTCAACAGACGCAAATTGGACCCTCATTGACCTCCGGAGTGTAAACACTGCGCCATGAAGTTCCGGGTAAGCACAAGAGCCTGGGTCAATGGCTCAAACTAACAGGGCATCGCGAACAGCACAAGTTCGCAAAACCGCACAAAGAGGGGCGTTGTACGTGCTGGTTACTGTAAAGCCAACATCATCCAACATCGCTAGACAGTCAACAGCTGCCAACAAAGACACATGTGCCTTGTGCATGGACTAGCAGCGGCCGCAGCGTTTTGCGGTGTGACGCGGTGAGTTTTATTGCCCCTTGTGCAGCGAGTCAACGTCGGCTTAGCCATATACATAGTGTTCGCACATTTAATCTCTTTTCTCCGCATCCATTATAGGTATAATCCGCACGCAGATTACCGAACTGAGCCTACAGCTAGGCTTTCGATCATGATTCAAAGCAGTATGATCAATGCGTGCGCCAGGCGAGTCATATTGTTCAATTAATTAGCTAATGTGTTTTCTATATTCCAAGATGTTATATAATGTTAAACAACGTTATTTTACGTTAAAATTGTTCATATCATTTTCGAATTGCGCTTTTCTCTCTGGAAAGGCCGCGCACATCTCTCACATATCTGCATTCCGCCGTGCTGCACCATCTGACAGTGTGAGGGACGACTGTCAACAGAGTCTGGCACGGGGCTGTTAACGCCCCGTCGCTCACCCTGCTGACTGGATGACGTCAGGATGACGTCATGCTGAGGTCACGAGGTCGGCGCCGGAACACCGACGCACCCGCACCGGACGTGTCAGCAGCGGGGCCGGGGGGGGGGGGGGGGGGGGGGGCCCCCCCCCGCCGGATCCAGCCAGTATGGAGCGCTGGTGCGAGAGTCAGCGCTCGGTCAGAAAACCGAACGGGGTCATGGTTTATCTCAATTTACCCTAACACGCACGCTTCCTCCATGGATTCAGAAAAGTTTGTTTAGAGGATATTGTGCATATTCGGTGGTAACTCTTCTATTATGTCTAGTTTTGTTATGACATACTTTTTGATTGAGGTATCCTCTCATGGAGATTGGGAAGTCTGTTTTGAGTGAAATGGTAAATTTCAAATCGAATCGGACGGGCAAATCTAAGCGCTCCCTGAAAAAATTTACCTCTCACTACCAATCCCTCCAAGCAGATCCCCTCACAGCCAGTAGCCCATCTCTCACAAGTCACAACTGTCACCCGCACCACCGCGCCGCTCCCTCGCACCTCCCGCCTCGCACCGTTTACCGCCTGGTTATCGTCCGCCGAGCTGCGCCAACCGCCAGTGACGTCACCGCTCTGACGTCACTGGCCCCCTGAGTGTCGCGCCGGAATGCGGAGGGCGTTCCGGCGCCGCGTGCTTCTGCGACGCCGAGCGAGGCTCGCCGAAGTTTATGACCTCGGCTCGGGTCGCATCTCGGGCCGCGAGGGCGCTGCGAAGGCGAAGCGACGGCGCTTCGGCCACAAATCAGCGTCTCAGTGCCTCGAAGACCGTAATCCTGTCATCTTTTGCCGGTAATGTCGGCGCCGTTCGACGGTGGATGACGGCGGGCCGGACGCTGGTGTTTGGCGACCTGTCGCAGTGAGGTGCGGAGGGGCCATTCGCGGGCGGCGGGGTCAGCACCGGTCAGGGTCATTGGGAGGATCACCTGGCTCCGGGCCGCCCATTGGGAGGATCGCCTGGCTCCGGGCCGCCCAGGCTGCCCTGGCTCCGGGAAGGACACGGCTGTCTTGAGGAGACACGGGGCTCTGTGGTGGGGCTAGAAATACGCCACTCGGCGGAAATAGCGATGTTGGTTTGGGGTTAAGAGCTCTGCTAGTGGTAACTCTTAGCTCATAAATATAGTTTGCTGAATAGTTAAACTAGTGCTCTGCTGTAACCGAAGGCCAACGCTATGTATGTAGGAGTCTATCTTGACAGGCCAGAAGAACTTGCTCCGAAATCCTGCTCTATATCGTCACATGGATGCAACGCGCGTGAGTACAAAGCGAGTATGGGTCTGGGACGATTACAAAATATGCCTGTCCAAGGCATCTTCGAAAGGTTTCAATGCCGATGTCAAGTCGCTCACAGCTTCCGAGATAATACGCAATCTGGAGAAATATTTGAACTGACAACTCGAATAACTACACCTAAATGTGCTATCAGTCATTTCCAAAACGATATGGCTTACAAGATATAATCGCAATTTGATCACGCGATAATACTGATTTCATCAGAACCAGATAGCTATGTAGCAAATCGTATTATCTTAATGTCACGATTCATCCGTGAAATTAACGTCTCAACTAATTGACAGAAGCCCGATTGATATCCGTCTGAAAGAACGATTAGTGACGTCTGGCTTATAACACAAAAGCGTCAAACGCAGGCTGTATGAGAAACATAATGAGTCGGTAGCAAGTTGTGATATTAACTTGGTGTGATCTCTCTCGTTTAACAAGAGCATCCCTGTCGGTACGAGTGTTAAAATTGTAATGTTTATAACAAGGTGATTAAATGCTACATGGAGTCATGACAATTCCAACTAGGATCATAAATGTAGGTTTGGTCGTATCTGTCACGAAGCCACACACAAATACATACCGACAAGAGGAAAACAAGTGTCAACCTTTTCTCCGCACCCCACACGTTGCAAATGCAGCAAAGCACGTGATGTGCTGTGCAAGTTCCTGCAATAATTGTTGGCTAGCCTCCTCTGAGTATCACTAACAAGCAGCCCAATTGCGTCATCTTTTGTCCGCCCGATAGCAAGCAGGCAAAGTGCTGGGCTTACGACGCAAACGGTAGTGAAAGCCGGGTTCGAGTCGCTTCGGCGCTCGCTATTTGCTCCAGTCTTGGATGGCCTGCCGCCGGTGGCAGCGGCCGCACTGGATGCTATTTGACGTCTTGAGCGGGGCGGAGCGTTTCCGGCTAGGGCACGCTAAGCTTTCGCCTCTAAATTCTGCTGACCATCCTGAATTTCCGATCGGACGGAAAAGGTCAGGGCCTGAATTGAAAGAAGTTCGGACTAAATTTATCTAAATATCTTCCAAAGGCCCTAGATGTCTGTTCATGTTTATGGGCTGTGGGGCCTCGGAGCACAGCATATGGGCCCCATGAAGACAACGTGGGGCCACAGAGAACAGCATGGGTCCACATAGGACGACATGGGTCCATGGAGGACGGCATAGACGTCTATAAGCGGGGCGGACCGTGTCCGGCCATGTGGGCACGTTAAACTTTCGCCTATAAATTCTGCCGTGTACCTGAAATTTCCCTACCGGACGGTAGAGGTCAGAACCTGGGCAACAAGCTCTGCTTAGCGCGGGCTCTGACTTCGTCATTCCATCCATTCAGAACATTCGGACTAAATTTATTTGAAAAAAAATAGACACACAGAGGGCATCACAGTCCTATCCTTATCTGCCGGGCCCATGCATAACATGTTATCGTAACCACAAAGGACACATCCGTCCACCACATCCTCACCAGAATTCCATGACGTCATCACATTCTCAGCCCCAGACCTCCGCCAACAGCATATACAGATTGCGGCAGGGAGAGAGAGAGAGAGAAGCTGCGGTGAGTCCGGTTATGTTCAAAGGGCAGGTTTTCGGAACGTTGACCAGGGACAAACACATGTACGAGGTAGGAACCAGTGGAAAGGCCTCAAAGGAATGGGCAAATCCCTCTAACACGCCAGGTGACGAAGAGTTCGGGAAAGAGTCTTGCAGAGATCACCAGAACGCGCAAATCGAGATTAACCTCACTGTTTTAAGCCTTTTATTTTTCTAGATGTAGGTATGCTGATACAAAGAACCTATCGGACGAACTGAGCACACAAAAAGACAAACAAACAATGACCTCGTTAAGGATTACAAAGAAGGAGAGTAACGTTTAAAAGCTTAAAACCACCACCGTAACTTACACCGGCGAACGCTAGCAAACACTGGCAAACACACTACTACAAAAAACTGCACTGTTCCAACCAAAAAGACAACGATAATGAATATCTAACGACTGAATCTGATTTGTATTGTGTAGAGCAATAGATAAACAATATTCTAGCAGCCGTTGTTAAACTGGTGGTATCGTTATTAGAAATGAAAAAGAAGCCGCAACCTTTGCTGAAGCAGTGCTGAATCGGTTGTAATAACACTTTTGTACATGTTTTGGGGCAATTCGTGTGCCACACACCGCAGGAAATTTAACTTCCTGTCGGAATTATTTGTTATGTCTGACAAACAAGGCACTGAGTCTGTTCGTAAAATAGATTTTACATCATGGTGGCTATATTCGTGACAACCGCTGTACGTTGTAAGTACCATGGCTAAGAATAGACCGGGGACGGGTCCCCAGGAATATTAGCGACGATAAGGCTGTTTGAACGCTAGTCCAAGGCTATATATAAACTGGACTGCGCTACACACAGTTGATCTATTGTTGATGCTGCACGACGCAGTATGCGCCATTTCGCTACCGTAACGTGCGCAATACAAACGGTCTACTTCAGCACTCACCAGACAAATACGCTGCTTTCGGTCGACGGGGTAAGACACGCACAGCAGCAGAACTGTATTATATGTATGACGCGTGCACTACATTGATGCAGTGTATGTCCAATACAGAAAGTGAAACAAAGTGGTTAGCTCAGCAGTAAAATGTACGGTACGTGCAACGATGCCATGGGAGCTCCAATACACCTCACCCAAATAACTATTCGATACTTGTTACTATTTTGCTAATGTTAGGCTCGCAAAAATTGTTCTGGTCGTCAGTGTCTCTATATTTATGTAGGTATCTACATTGTCTATATA
>JARBER010018239.1:0-12656 GCA_030265075.1 Balanus glandula | reverse complement strand
GACTAGGCCGGAGTCGGGTCACTTGGCCGGGGGTGAGATAGAGTAGATATGCATGAAGTATCCGTCTAATTCCTTCTGAATAATGTTATCGTAGACAATTATTGATGATTCATGTCCAATGTATGTTCAATGCACCTATACAGTGCCCGCCAAGGTCATTTGAAGGTCACCAATGCTTTTGTGTCAATAAGTTTTTACAGAATGAATATATAAGCGTGAAAGCAACACCAATGGATTTATCTCGTCGAGAATCGTCTTGGCATGTGCAGCATGACCTACATGAGTCGCCGCTTGACTTTTACCCGAGATCACTGTGGTGAAAGCCGCCCGGTGCGAACCGACCAAATTGCCCCGGAATGGTTTGTGAATCTAATCAGTTTACACGCTCGCCAAAGCTATCGCTAAAACTGACCATTAACCAACAGAAGATGCTTGAATCACTAATAGATCACACCGTATTATCGAAATCGTTATGCGACTTAATCAACACTAGACACAATAAAAGGCAAAAGTTAAGGTTGTTGGTGGTAATTCACAGAACTCACTTTTGAAGAAAGCCATTAGGAAAATGCATGACATCATTTTTGCTTAACTTAGACCTAATGCATAGAGATGGCAACAGGTTCAAATGCATTCCTTCAGGGCAGCCTAAAGCGTAAACGTGGTGGCAGCCAAGTCACCCCGGCTGCCAAATTACCCCTTTCTCCCCACATGCTTTATGGTATCCCGCTTATAAATAACTTTCTTGTGGGTGATTTTTGGCATTACAAGACAATAAGAAGTAAATTAAGTTCTATCATTTTTTAACAGATATATTGACAAAGAATGGCCCGTCAGCACAAACTAATACTGCAAACTGTGTCATAATAAGTTGGTTGGTTCATAAAAAAATGCAAATTGCGGTAAAGACGATCTGTTAGTACAGGGGTGTAGGGTACAGGGGTCCTATTCAATTTCGTAGATACTTAAGTCTCTTCAGCTTGGTGGAGGATGTGTGTCAAACTCTGGAGAAAAATATGTTTTCGTGGATTTCGATGGTAATTTATGCGATTTCTCCCGCTCAGTTTCCAACTTTTCTGGAAACGTCACGCCCTTGTATTAGTACCTAACTGTAATTTACAGAAGCCGCACCATAGATTACTGGAATTTCCATTTAATACAAACACTTTAAAATTAATAGGAATCATCATAATTATCATCAGGGACGTCGCTACCTTTCGAAAGTTGGGGAGGGGGGACTAGCTCGGAGACAATTTGAAGTCGATTTTTTCCTTGCGAAAATAATATTTTTTGGCGTATCTGCGACCTGTGGGGTACGCGCCCTACTCCCCCGGTTTCGACGCTCGTGATAATCATACTTACCTGCCAATGATATCGTGTGGGATATTTGCTGTTCTCACGCTATGGTTTCTCGATAGGGCATACGTCCTCCATTGTGGCAAGGAGAGGCTGATCTAAACTTTCAATCATTCTCACCACCTGCAAACATTTGTTCAAACATATGTTTTCCCGTTACGGTCTACACCCAACATCCTTGAAAGTGGTAAGGATTACGTGCCTTCCAATATCTTTAATTTTTCATGTATTAATGTGTTTACTCAGAATCACAATGGTTTTTACTTTTCCAGCAAGATAAATTATTCATGACATGTGCATTGTATGCATTCAGTGGTGTCTATTTATTGGACGTAGTGTCATCGTTGCTCGCTGACACTATCCGCATTCGTGTACTGTTTTCCTTATTGCATTTCTATGTAATTTGCATTGTGCTAGCATCCTTTAGGGGAACTTTCCGCGTTGGTCCTACCCCAAATTAGCGACGATCAAATAACCGTGAGGTCAGTATTTGTGAACAGGAAAACATCGTTCATCACGAGCACGGGCTGTAATCTCTGCTACAACTATATTACTCGCCATTTTCTGCTCCAAACTTTGGGATTTCTCTGCAGCGAGCCTGAGGAGAGTGACAGAGCCACTCGCTAACTATCCGGACAAATTGCCGCGACACCCCAGGTTGTCTCCGTTTGGAACATGCTGAAAGGAAGTGGGGAATAATTTCTGCTCCGGCAGCAGAAAGCTGTGTCGCGCCGTAATGGACGGCAATCTTGACGCTTTTTTTGCCGGCGGCGGCGGCGACTCAGACGGAGGGGCAGAAAGCGCATCCAGCCTGTCATTTGTTATCTCGCGTTTAATAAGGTTAATCAGCGGCGGAGGCAGGAGCGGCGACTGAGGTGAATCTTAACGCTCTGTTTGACCACGCAGCAGCGTCGACACAACACTTCTATCACCGAGCTAATTATGATTCCTTAACATCCAGCTGAGCCTGCCGAAAACAAACTTGTCTGCGGCGCGGTAAGTTTGGAGAGCGCCAGCGGCCCTCGACACCAGCCGCGTCTCTTTCCATCCAGCCGGCCACCGCCTGAAGATTCATAAAACACTAATAAAGTCCTCTGGCCGCGAATGCTGGTGGTGGGTTTTAATTGTGTGCAGCCTGGTCTCGGGAGCGCAGACTCCGCCCCCTCGCTCTCCTCCAATGGGCGGCCGCCACCGACGTTAGTATGAGCGTCGGGGCTCAACGTAAACGAGTAGCCATTAGGGCGCCGGCCAGGCCAAATGAAGTGGTTAGCCAGGCTTCCGTAATAAATGAAGAGATTAAAATTATGACGGGCTAGAAAATAGGACGGAACTGCTCCCTGCAGCGGGCGTGGGCTGAATATACGGCCGGCATTCATTTTATATGGGTGCAGGCGACGTCGCTGTGGTCCCCGGCTTTAATTCCGAAACGCCATTAGCTACTAAAATTAGCGGCCTGATGTCGACGGCGCGGCGGTTTTCAATGAGGCAGAAGAATAGCCGGCGGCGGCTGCGGATCAGGGGCTCGGCATTCCGCCAACGGAGCCAGCCGCACCCGCTCGTAACCGGCTAATGGCTCGTGAACGGCCACCCGTATACCTTTGATGAATGCTGCGTGTTTAGCATGTGCAATGTCGGCTGGTGGAGCGTGGTGGTACTCGCACCGATCGGAGTGTTGCGCCGCCCGCGCTGGCCTGGTCGGTCTGGTGTGCTCTCCTACCCCGAGAGCCTACCTGCTAAGCCGGATCTCTTCTATCTATCTATCTATGGTCTCTATTTTTGTAACACAAATTTATAGACTAAGCTGAATAAGCAAACATTAAATCTGAATATGTTGAGGTTAGAGTGCACGTCAGCTACATGCGCGTACCCGGCAGCACGGGCCCAGAGCTCGACACATGCACAGTGGCTGGTGTTACTGCCTTGTTATGCATGCGGAGCTCGCCAGTGCTGGTGCCTGGTCGCTAGTCGCAGTCTCCGGGCCGCCCACGGCGCGCCGGCACGTGTCGCCAGAGTTTTTTGTTCGCAGCCCTCCCTCCATTGGGAGGGAGAGAGAGAGTGTGTGATACCAGGCATCCAGTGCCGCGTCGATTTCTGTCAATTAATGGAGCGCTTTCAACCTCGTCTTCCGCGCGGCGGCCGAGTGGATCTCTTTGTTTTCTCGCTCGCGGCATTATTGATTATCACAAACATGGAAAGCTCATATGAGCCCTCCTTCATAATTTACGTCTTTTCTGGTTAAGACCAATTAATGGGGGCGGCCAGACGCTGCAGCCGTCGATAAGGGCGTCGCCAGTGGTCAGTCGGCTCGAACAATGGACCTTATTTCGTCACGATAATTACAAGATGTGGGGGAATCGGCGAGAAGGGAGCCGTCAGAACATTCGAGAGGCAGGTTGGTTTGTTTTGACTGCAGATGAGAGAAAGTCAATAATGGCGTCCTCTGGTTTATTGCAGCAGGTTTGGAGGGGAGCACGCGCCTTAATTTCAATGACCATGATGAGATTACTAATGCTATGCGGGGCGGGGGAGCTCGCAGACCTCCGCCTCTTCCACACGGGGGTCGTCAGCGCACCAGACATTATTAACAGCTACCTATCATAGAGCAGAATCGATGCAAAAACGCCGCCGCCGCACGTCAGAGACAACACGTTATAAATAATTATGATTTTAGCGCGGATGCAGTGGCGCGGAAGGCTGCGATAAGGCCGCCTCTGGCGCTGGCCAGTGGTGACCGTCCGGGGTCATTGTGTTGCGATGACCACTGACCACCATATACTACTCACACACCATTGACTTTGCTACGCATCCGGCCGAGATACAACCGCAAATGGATTTATCATGGCCATAATCAATCTCGTGTGACGGGGCAAATTCAAAACGACGCTTATGCTGGGTGTAATACAGTATTTAATGTATAGTTTTGTTTAAGCATTGTTGTGTGATATTGATCAATGTTACACATTTTCAATAATAATTTTACCTAATTCAGTCAAACGTTGTAAGTGCATGAAGTCACGGTCGCAGATAATTACCGGCTGATCCACAAAACAGGGTAAAGTTTGCAAAGTCACTGATTTGCTGAGCAATAAATAAAGATAGCCATGCTTGATGCTTGATTAGACATAAGACGCATTGGTGAAAGGAATTAACTGTTGCGATATGAATTATAACATATGGCTGCAGACGATTTGATCAGCTTCATACCTTAAATGCTTTCACCAAATAATGTTATTAGAATGTTTCTTTGTCTGACTAATTTGGATTACTAAGGTAGGGTAGCTTACATATTGTGCCAAGAAATGTCATGTAAATGTTAATTTGTCAAGCGTTTTAATGTAAATTTAACAGTCATCGTCGTGTACATTATCATATAGCATGATAAGCTTGCATGTGATAGTAAATTATTTCAGCCCACAAGCTTCCCAATAAAAAAAACACGAACAGACATTCCTACAGCATGAAAGAGAATAAGCATTTTAGGACTCATTGGGGGTTTCGCGGTGTACCTTTGAAGTTTTCATTGTAACAAATGCAAATTTCTATTCAAATTGCATTTGTTACAATTAAACTGTATTTCACTGAAACTGAAACTGAAAAGAATTTCATAAATTAAATAAAGTTGTTTAAATCATAAAGTTATTGGTGCTTGCATAACTCACCACTATTTGCGTGGGAAGGACAAAGCACTCGTCATAAACATCACAGTTATAAGAACAGAGAAATGACAAATGTGTAGAAAAAACATTTCTGTTAGATTTGTACATGAAGCAACAGAATATCCTTATTAGGCACCTTTACTTTGTTCGATGGCTTGTAACACATTTTAAGGAGACAGCTATAGAGATGTCAAGTGGGCAGGATAAAAAGCTGCAGACATGCTGCTTGCTTTTCTATAGCGGTGTGCGATTGTATTACTGCCTGCTTCCAGAGAAATTCTAGCATGCTTTAAAATAAAGAATGCCTATGCATCTCTTGCAGGCCTCACAGACCTCGTAGCGCTTCAAAGCGATCGAGAGCCTTTCCAATGAACGTTACATCTTTGTGTCACCTGCCTCAATGCATGGAGTCAGCGACAAACTTCGTCTCATTTGAGTGCTTCACATCATCTCCACCTGAATCAAGACACAGTCTGTGATCGGGCCAACACGTCTCCACTTCTGAATAACGGCGTCATCGTCTGTACCCGTGTTTCCCGCACATCATCAATCACACTGCACCAGTGTGCACTCCCTGTCGAAATAATGGAGACATACATACGTACATACATGCCTGGCGACAAGATCCCATCGTGTCCAGCGGAAAGCCGGCGCTTTTTCTCTGGGAAACATTCCTCCGCCCCGTGACTGGCGCGCTACAACGGCGACTGCTGTACGCCGCGCTGCATCTCGCTGCATCTCGCTGCATATGTCCACGGGCCAACTTACACGGGGTGAGGCGTCGATACACGATCTGCGGTATCTCCGACAGATGCTGATCCGGCTTAGAGGCAGCGCTGACTCAGCGGCGCGCTGGAGTCGAGTCGGGTAATGAGTCAGCCGCGGCGTGCTGACGATTTTTAATTGACGTCAGTTTTACCGGATGGTGTTCGAACGGGCCCAGGTCGTGATGCTCTATGGGCCCGTGCATGCTGATTGACACGGCCGGGCACCGACCGACCGTGTTCAGTTGGTGTCGGCGTTATCATTAGCATCTGATAGTTATTCCTGTTCGAGGTATTGGTGTCGCTACTGCTGTCAACCTAATTCGCAGGAGATTAACATTCTTGGGCTGTGACGTTACATGTATGCACTGCTATAATATCTAATGATGCAATACGTGGTAACAATACTTGCTAATAATCAATGGAATATTGAAGAGTTTTGCTATAGCATTATAACACTATTATTATTTTACAATATTGCATTTCATTGAAAATTAATTGAGTTTAATTTATTAAGGAAATGTTTATACTCTGCAGCAGAGTTCACTATGGGCCGGGTATACCCATACCCATACACATGGGTATGCCCATGACCATAGACAATTTTTGGGTACTGGGTGGGCCTGGGCAGATCAATGTGGAAGTACATTTTTTATAAACACTCTGTTGCTGTGCCTGTGGCCTTTTGTTAGCAAATATGGTTCACAGTTATGCGTGTATTATTTGCAAATAGCTAAATATGCTAGGATATTGAATGTACATAAATATGCTGGGATATTGAATGTACATAAATATGTTAGGATATTTAATGTACAAGGAATTATTTGCTTAGTCTGAACGGGCCGGACCGGACATGGGCTTAACATTTATTATTTGAATGGGCCTGGTCCGGGCATGGGCATGGTGATCAATATGTTCATGGGTACGGGTACGGGTAGGGTCGGAGGCTTCTGGGCCCGCTGCAAACTATGCTCTGCAGGCAACACAAGCATTCACAAATTTGGACGATGAATGGAATGGTTAGCAGGGAAACCTGGCTATTTGATTGGTTGAGCGCATCGAGTGCTTAAATTTCTTTTTCGCCAAGTTGGAGTATAAGCACTTCTCAAAATCGTTTTTTTACGCTTTCCATATGCACAGTAGAAAAGTACTCGCAGCTCATCACAGCACATTGAGCTTTGCTATCTATATACAAATGTTAACAAAACACACAAACACAACATCGAAACGAATATACAATAACGACTTGAAGTTGCAATGCAGACTACGAGCAGGCAACCCAAATTCAATATCTATAAGCGTTTAATCAGCGATGTCACTTGGCAGTTCCACTGGTTGTAAGCCGTGGCCTCCCCATTGTACATCCGTCTGTTGGCGGCAATTATTTCAGCGGCGGCGTGCTCTGTTCTGGATGGTGAAAGGGCTGCTCATTTTCGACTGTCCCCCTGTTAGCCGGCCCGTCCTATTCAGTGCCGTAATTTCCTTTGAAAGCCAGCGACACGCCTGATCAATGCTAAAGGCAAACAAAGCTGATGCGTCCCGCAAATGTCAAACCATCACAGAGAGCGGGCCCAGCCGAGTGAGTATTATCCCAACAATGGCCACCGGCGATGAAATGGTCAGCGATGTCGTGTGACAAATGTTTGTCCCAATATAACATGTTTCACTGATATATTTCTTGTTGTATTTACATTGATATCTTAACCTATATTTATGCTTACATTATATTTATATTTATATTTATATTTAAATGTATGTTTATATTTATATTTATATTTATATTTATATTTATATTTATATTTATATTTATATTTATATTTATACTTATATTTATATTTATATTTATATTTATATTTATATTTATATTTATATTTATATTTATATTTATAGTTATAGTTATATTTATATTTATATTTATATTTATATTTATATTTATATTCATATTTATATTTATATTTATATTTATATTTATGTTTATCTTTATATTTCTATTCAATTTGCATTTGTATTTATAAAAAAAAATGTATATTTAAATATATAATGCGATATTAGCCTCTCTGCTTCATACGAGTCAACATATAAGATTGACAGCCAAAAAGAGACGATAGTCGTGTGGTACATGTTTCCACCAAGATGTATCGGTATGTAATGCACCAGTAAGGTGCAGATGGACTTTTACTGAGTGGTAGTCACTCCATCAATCTGGCTAATTTGCTCATACAATGCTTACTCATAAGTGGGAAATTACTCCCCACTTTTCAGTAGCGTTTTTAAGTTAATAAACTTATTAATACTGGTCCAATATTAAATGCGCAATACCATGATACATGATGTTACGTTGTCGATGCAAATATCGCTGTTTTATTTCGCAAATATTACTTTATTTCGTTACTAATACAAATAGTTACTTTACTGAAAGCAATTACGCTGCATCGTATATTACTTATCATCGTTGTCGAGACCGCAACATCATAAAGCATACAAAGAGACGAATAATCAACGCATCATAATAAACTCATTGACTTGACTAACTTAACCCGGCGTGGGCTGGGGTCCCAGCCGAACACAATCCGCTGTGAGGGGGTGGCGTTGCCCCCTTCGTTATTTTCCAAACCAATGTACGCAGCGCGACGCGTAATGGTGGCCGCTCATTGCCCGGCGCCTGATCACATAGCGGCAGAATGGAACACGAGAGTCAATGAAAAGTCAGCGGATTCACGCCTAATCGTTTTAATTATGTTTCCACATAGGCTTCCATATGAAATGCAGCCGCTAGGCAATTACACCAGTGCAGTGGACGGCAACCTTTATACTGTGCAGTTTGTCTTATCATCAGTCTATGCTAGAATGTGCAGTCTAATTGCATAATCAAAAGCTTTCAACGAAACAAAGAAATGGCATACCTAAAATTTTCCAATTAAGACTCAATGTCAGGTCACGCCGTCACGGCCAGATCAAAGGCAAAGCGGAACTTTTTTAGTTTTTGGGGCACACTTTCATTCAAAACGCTAGAATAAAGCTATCATCACACAAAGTGCCCTCAAAAGTATAGTGTATCTCGTGCACTAGCCAAAGTGAAATCTTAATCTAAGGTCAAGATCAAGACCAGGTCACCATAGTTCACAGCGGTCTACGAAATTTACTCGAAAGATGTATGGGTCTTTTGACACGTATAGTTCAATTGTAGCAGTCATTTTTGCAAATTTTACAATACAGAGTCAAGTTCAGGTCGAACGAGGTCAAATTATGATATTTACTTTTTTAACAAGCAAGGCATGTTGATGGACCGGTTTTGTCCCAGGAATACCGTGGTAAGATTTAGTTGACCTTATTTGGTCTTAAAATACCACAAAATGTATTTTAAGAAGTGACGTCATTAAGTCATATATTCGGTGACTCAGACGTCTACAAAGATATTGCTTTGAATGCTTTTGGTATTGTTCATATTCGGTTCTTTGACATATATACATTTTTTGAAAATTTCTTAAAAGTTATAAATTGTACGCCCTCAATTTTTTGTTTGTCAGTATTAAAACTTTATAAATAATCCGAGATAACTATTTCGCAATTGCAACTCATGTCATTTGCAATCTTTTGACGCTGACGGATTTTGCTTTGCTTTAGAGACATGTGTAGGTAAAGCTTCGAAGATTTGGGTACCAAAATTGTGTGTTGTGGCGTTACAAAAACCACTATCTATTTTTTCAAATCCGGCGAAATGAAAAAAAATGTTTGCACACAAGACATTACATTGATGTACGAGAAGGTGCACCTGGAGTATTTACATTGATATTGCTGTTCTTGCCTCAGTTTAAGTGAAAATTCATGGGGAGTGTTTTTCGACCTCTCCCCCGAGCCAATGGCGGGTTTAGTTATATTTGGTATATTTCCGACTGATGCAGGAATGCTAAATAAATTAATTTCTACAACATGGAGCTATTTCAACCGAGCAAAAAATAGCCCGTCGCGTGTTACGCTCTATCATCCTTCATCACCGTCCACATTCCATTTAGACTTCAAACTCGCTACCGACCTTATTTTGAGCGTGTTCGACACCATTTGTGTATTAATGTATGGTAATGTGTTAACTGTTAATGCTCTACCGACAACGCCAGGGACATGTACGTTTACAAGAGGAGCAGGACACGCTCAGTGACGGCGGTCAAACATTGCAAAGAGCGGCGATCGAACATTGCACACATGTCCTGTCACATTTGCAAAACGTGGCGGCGGACCAAGTCAGGCATGCAGTTCGAGGAGAAAGAATGGCCACCGTGCATTTGTTTGGGCTGCTTGGTCCGCCCATGTCCGGGATCGGTCCCTGTCACACGCTATTCATGTGGCCCGCTCTCCCTCTGGAACGTCGAAACGGCACCGGCGCACAAATCCTTTGCCAGCTGTGGTTAGCGTACAAGGCTATCAGAAACAGCAGATGTTTAATTCCTCCAGCAACACATTTCTCTTGTATTCAGTCGCTTGCAAAGCGATTTCAGTCAAAGTTTGGAGCTAACTTAGCGTGGTGCTGCGCTCTGACATCGCTCAGGCATGAAATGGATCGCTGCTGGTCAGAACTGATAAGTTGGATGATAAACGTCGAACGAAAAATCACCAAACAGAGCGGCTATTTATCACATATCGAGACCGACTTAAAGCTCAGATCGTCTAAGCTCGTCTAAGCCCTGCGCAGCATCTCAATAGCGTAGGTCAACGCTCTGAGATATGTATGCTGACAATCATCCCAGTTCGTAAATAATTGACATGCCCATTGACCCTAGTCCAAATCTGGTGCACGTCATATGACCGCAATTATGAAATACATGCTCAAATACTGGCATAATACTATATATTTTGGAATTAAACAAAAATAAAAGATCGTTGAGCCGTCTGGCCGTTGACCCACACTATCCTTTCAAATGGCAACACGTTGGGTCCTTTAAAATGTGGGACATGGGAGTATATTTGCAAACTGGGACCCAATGTCTACTGAGAATTGAGTCCATGCCGGTCATGTTTAGTTTGTTTAAGAGTATGTTTTTTCTAAGAGTTTTTCATAGTATCATTCCGCGTAGTGTAGAATGATACTATGATCAGTATCAGCATTTCGTGACCTTATATTAAAAGTATTCCAAAAAATAGTTTAAGACAAAATGGTTTCAGATACAGGGATGTTCACAAAACACTGACACATTTTATTTCTTATTCGCGTTCAAACAGGAGCTCCAGGCATATAGTTTTTGATACCAAATAATGCAGAATTTCAAGGAACTCTGTTAAGTGCACGTCCTGACCAGCTGGATGGTCGCAGTTGCTGCATGTAGGGTCGCGCCATTCTGCGGAAACCCTTGGGTAGTGTAAGTACCAGCAAATCTCTGCTGCATGGCCGTCAGGAACCACTTGACGTTGCAGCGGTATATTTCTGCATTCACTGTCTGCGTTAGGCCGGCGTGGTCCACGAAACAGAAGAGTCCAATAGTGCCCGAACAGCTGACAGCGCACCACGCCGTGCACTTGAAGCTGTGCTGTGGCCTCTCCTCGACAATATCCGGTAACATAGTCGCCCTGTAACAGTTGTTATGGGTGTTGATGCGGCCGTCCGGGTAAAATGGGGCTCGTCCATAAATCAGGTGCAAAAATGCGTGCAGAAATGGTGCAGAAATGCGTACAATGCTTGTAGCTACTGCAAAAAACACACGCAGAACGTCACTCTGTCTATCGTATTTTTGGGCTTCAACTTTTACGGGTCCACATCACCCTAGAAGCTAAGGCCAAAGAATATGAATGTCCGAGTGGCGTTCTGTATGTGTTTTTTTTGCAGCAGTTGCAGGCATCGGACGAATTTCTGTACCCTACCTGGTTTACGGACGAAGCCCACTTCCACCTGGACAACAGCATCAACCAACACCAATAACAACTGTTTCTATGCGACAACGGGACCTGATATCACGAACCCTAAAGCAGACTAAGAGGACAGGCAGGGCTGGTAAAGTGTTCTGTCCTTATGGATGAGGTCGGGGACAAAAATTATCTTTTTCTTACGTACTCGGGGGCAAAATAACTGAACGAATTATAACTTATTCCTGGGAAAATGTATTGAGCGATCTTACTCTAAGAAATACTGGACCTGAAAACACATGATATGGATTATGCATATTGTCATGATCCCTCGAGGAGCTCAGTGGAAGGCCGTTACAGAAATGCTGTTTGATGTCACTGCCTGGCAGCCTTTTTGATGGGCTTGCTTTACACTTCACAGTTCACACAAAAATACTTTTGTACTTATTTTTTAAAAATTGGATGCTTAAGCTCAGCATGGTAATTATGAATATAAAAGTGTTTTAAATTAGGCTAATGACCATTGATACATTGATACAATGGTATGTCAAAAGATAATACAGAATAAGGAATTAAATAATATTTGCGATATTTCGTGCACGGCAGATCATCAGGCAACATCAAATCAATATCTGCTGTTTGATGATGTGCCGTGCACGAAATATCGCAAATATGATTTAATTATTTATTCTGTAAATTATCTTTTGACATATCAATGGGCATTAGGTTAATTTTAAACACTTTTATCCTTGTTGGTTTCCTTGTTGTGGATCAATAAAACCCCGTTCCTACGTGATCCGTTTAAATTCTGCAATTTCCTGATATATTTGACGTCACTGTTTTTCCACCCTTATCCCGTTATTAGAGCCAATAGGCAGTCATTGGACAATGGCATGTGTCCTCTTAGGTTCAGAGACTACCTTGATAATACCTTTCTTTTTGTTGAGAGGGCCCTTGGTTTGCCGTATGCGCCGGCCCCCTCTCAAACCATATGGTAGCCCGGTCTAGTCTTGGGATACAAACACGACTAGACCCATAGGGCCTAATG
>JARBER010018017.1:0-12658 GCA_030265075.1 Balanus glandula | reverse complement strand
GAACCATGACCCCATCCACTGGCCCAGCATAGTCCATGTGGAGACGATCCCAGGGCGCATCCGGATACGGCCAGGGGCTCTCAGACACCGGAGATGCCTGGGGCCGGTGAAGCTGACAGGCGGAACAGCTTTTCACTGCCGCCTCGATGGCCGCGTCCATGCCCGGCCACCACACGTGGGCACGAGCCTTCGACTTCATGGCCACGACTCCCGGATGACCCTGGTGCAGCAGCGAGAGCATTGTCGTCCGCAAGGCAGCAGGCACGACAATCCGGTTTCCCCAGAGAAGGATGCCATTTTGGGCGCTGAGCTCGAGACGGCGCTGGTAGAATGGCGCCATCCCATCCGCTGCTGGCTCTGCCCAGCGGCCGTTCATAACTGCCTGATACACACACGTCAGAACAGGGTCACGATTCGTGCACCGGCGGATCTCATCGACGCGAATCAGCTGATCCACCGACTCTAGAAGACAGATGATGTCCCCAGGATCTGGAACTTTGGACGGGTAGTCAGCCAGCGGCAGGCGACTGAGTCCGTCGCTGTGAGCCTGCCGAGCTGCAGGAGCGTACTCCAGCTTATACTGGTACGCTTGCAGAGCGAGACGCCATCTGGCGACTCGGGGCGACACCATGAGCGGTAGTGGCTTGTCACTGCTTAGGAGGCCCAGCAGGGGTTTGTGGTCCGTTTGAATGACAAAGTGCCGACCACACACGAACTGATGAAACTTTTTCACTCCGAAGACCACCGCTAGACCTTCTTTGTCCAGCTGACTGTAGTTGACCTCCGCCACGGCCAGGCTCCGCGATGCATACCCCACTGGCCGTTCCATCCCCGAACTGTCTATGACTGACAGAACCGCCCCGAGCCCGTAAGGGCTAGCATCTACGGACAGGACGAGCGGCAACGTTACGTCATAGTGCGCGAGGCACGGCGCTTTCACCAACAGCTGTTTGGTGCGAGCAAACGCCGCCTCCTGCGCCTGTCCCCAGCTCCACGGCTGCCCTGCCTTCAGCAGTTTATAGAGCGGCGACGCCACGGTGGCCAGGTTGTCCATGAACTTAGCGTAGTACATGAGTAGTCCCAGATACGCCTTTAGCTGCTTGACGTCCACAGGCCGCGGCGCCTCCACGATCGCACGCACTTTTGCGGTCGTGGGGTGGATACCGTTGCGGTCGACCCGGTACCCCAAGTACTCCACTTCTGGCACCATCCATCTGCACTTACTTGGGTTCAGTCGCAGACCGGCGTCCAAGAGACGCTGTAGAACCGCTTCCACGTTACGGCGGTGCTCTTCGTCGTTGCAGCCAGTGATGCAAACATCGTCCAAGAAAACGGCCACGTGCGACAGGCCGGCCAACAGCTGCTCCATCATGCGCTGGAAGGCCGCAGGAGCTGACGATATGCCATACACCAGCCGAGTGGCCGCCATCAGGCCACGGTGGGTATTGATGACGGTGTACTGCTGACTGGCCTCATCTAGAGGCACCAACAAGTACGCCTCTTTGAGATCCAGCCGCGTGAACTTTTGACCCCCCGCCAGCTTCGTGAGGAGCTCATCGATCCGTGGAAGCGGGTACTGTTCGACTCGGGAAGCCTTGTTCACGGTTAGGTCGTAGCTGCCACACATTCGAATGGAGGTTTTGTCACTTTTGAGCACGCTGACGACAGGCGCCGCCCACTCCGAGGTCTTCACCGGTCGCAGAATACCCCGCTCAATTTGCTTGTCCAGCTCAGCATTTACGAGCGGCAGCAGAGCCAAGGGCACAGGCCGAGGCTTGTAAAACTTCGGTGGAACCGATGGGTCAATGTCCAAACTGACCGTCTGCGTGCAGGCGCCTCCATCATCTTCGAAAAGCGCGCTGTATTTCTCCTGCAGATCTGTCAGCGGCGCTGACATGCTGAAGATACTAGCCCATGGCAGCCTTAGCTGCGCGAGCCAGTCTCGACCGAGGAGAGGCGGACCGTTCCCACGGACCACGAGCAGGGTCAGCGTGGCCTCCTGCGCGCCACACTTGACGTGCGCTGTCAGGCGGCCGCGCACCGGCACCGCGTCTCCCGTATATGTCGTCAGCGACTCGTGGCCAGACTCCAGCGGAACACTCTGCAGCTCACTCCGCCACATGGCCTCGCTGATGATCGTCCGACTTGCTCCTGTGTCGACTTCAAACACCAGCGGTCGTCCGTTGACGTCAACTGTCGTCCGATACGGAGCGACCCGGTCTTTAGTCGTAGTGCTGTTTATATTAAACGTATATGCACCCTCCTCAGAACCAGAGTCCTCGACCTGCACAGCATGCACGGCTCGACACATGTTTCGGAGGTGTCCCACCTTGCGGCACCCGTAGCATGTGGCCAGCTTGAACGGGCAGTCTGGCGACTGATGACCACTGCGACCGCAGCGCACGCACCCTGCACCGTCTGGCCGGCTGCTAGCAGCACCAGCTGGCCGGCTGCCAGGCGCAGCGCCTGGCCGGCTGTCAGCTGATCGAGAGCCTCCAGCGGCTGCCGGCGCCGCCGGCCGGAAAAAACGGGGTCGTCTCCTCAGCCCTTCCGGCGCTGCAGAATCTATGGGGTGCAATGCCATAGAGTGCAGAGAGTCGGCTCCCGCTACCGAATCTCTCGTTGGAACAAAACCGATTTCCTGCAGGTCGGCAGCGGCTGTCTCCATCGCAGTGGCAATCTTCACTGCCGATTCCAGTGACAGGTTGTCCCCCTCCTGCAACAGGCGTCTCAGCACCGCCCCGTTGCTTAACCCGCACACGAACCGGTCCCGAAGCTGCTCGTCCAGGCGGTCTCCGTACGCACAGTCTTTCGCGATCCGCCGCAGTTCCGCCAGAAACACGGAAACTGACTGACCTTGCTGCATTGTCCGGTTGAATTTGTACCGGGACACGATCACTCCCTGCTTAGGGGCAAAATGCCGTAGCGCCGCCTCCGCCAGCACCTCATAGGTCTTCGAAGCGGGTAGGTCTGGCGCACACACGCTGCGCAGAACCGAATACACTTGGGATCCGCACACGCTCAGAAACACGGCCCGTTTCTTCGGCGCAGACGTAATTGCGTTAGCCGCAAGGAACTGTTCAAACCTTTCCACATACTCCCCGAAATCGCCGTCACTGTACTCGCCAATGGTCCCAATCAGCGCAGACGCCATCGTGTGGCCACACACCGCGAAAATTCCGCAACCTCGTCCTAGTCGCCAGTTGATCTATCCGCAGATCATCTCCAAGATCCAACCCAGATCCAAACACTGCAACTGGTCACGTCTGTCGCGTACGACACTGTATTCCCGACTGATCCATGCCGATAACGCTGCGTACCCGACCCCGGTCATTGTTGGTGTCTCAGGTGCTCGAGACGTAGTCATACATATCATAGTGCATGTTTTCTGGAGCACTTATGTCATTGATCTAGTCCGTTTTTGGCATAAAAAGCTGCAATCATTAAGTTTGTCTTCATTTAGGGGACGTTCAAAGTTTCCAAGTGAATTCGGTTAGCTGACATTGGCCGGTGAGCTGATGTGGTTGGGATGAACGGAGCTCGTTTTTAAAGCTGGCCAATCTCACCACTCAACATTTAATTGAAACTCTAAAAGCGCTCAGCTTGACATCGTCTCCGATTGCACAGTAGGTGATACCCAAGATTATTTTACTTATAGGTAATACCCACCATCCCATTAGTAGCCAGCTGAACGCCGCGGTGCGTCGGCTGTTTGCCGTACGAACTCGACTGCGATGGATTCGATACCCGCACTGCGTCATGGGTGGCTTTATTGCCTATCTGCAGGATATATCTGGATCACGTTGGGTCACTCGGTCCATGGTCGTACCGCGGCCCAGCACGGCAGCGTTATTGCATGCATCAGCCGACCCAGACAGCACTGCAGATGGATATTGCGCGGAGCCGGGCCTGCAGGCAATCGCCGGCTCCCTGCAGGCGCGGACCGCGGGGGTTCAGAAGTGACGAAACATTGAGTTACTGCGCCACGGGTACAGCAGACTCTGCATTTATGTTACAAAAGAAGCCAATACGTGAAGCCATAGAGGTAGGGACAGGACGATCTACCGTAAAAAGTGCAGTGCAGATTGTGAGGCTTGTTTCGCCGCAGGGAGACCCGTTTGGGATGTTTGGGCTGCAATCGCACGGCCATAAATTACTGCCGCTGAAGTCGAATTGGCGACGGAGTTTACCTTTGGTCTGTTGTACGGTAGTAAAACAGCGGTCGGGGTGAAATAACCTCTAAATATAGTTGTTTACAAGTGCTAACCCGTCCGCTCCCCTGATCGATTACAGGTCAAGTGGCGGTGCAAGCCAGTGATGGGATGATAGTGAATTAGGGATTAGATTAATATCCCGTACCACCCGTGGCGCACTTGTACCTATAATACGTTTTTGCACCCGTCATACATCCGATATACTCGTCAAAAACCACGGTGTCGGATATGCACCCGTGCGACTCGAGCTTTCCCTGTTGAAGACATAGTAAACCTGTTATAACCGGTACCCACTACTGTCAAACCCATTGCACACCTATCACACCCGTTATACCTACACCCGTCAAACCCGTGAAAACCTTACACCGCTTTAGTGTATATGGTCATTTAAATAAGGCCATACCGTATTTCGATGGTCTTCGTTTCGTAGTAAATCCGTGGCTGCTTATCATTGAATGTGACACTGTAGTAACCGTAATCGGATCTGGCTGGCCTTCCACTGTGATGAAGCGATTTAAAAAGTATCTATAAACCCGCTTTTTTCAGTAAAGCGTTACTTTAGTTAATACCTCCTACCACCTTGCTATTATTTAAGTTAGTTATATAATACAACTTCCTAACGTCCAAAACTTCACTACTCCAAGCTGTCCAAAACTTGCTCCAAACACGGTCATAGAATAGGTACTGGTTGAAAACTGAGTGAGTTTGTTATCCTCGAAATCCTAAAAGCTGCATACCAAAGCACATGCTCATTTGTATGTTGTGATGTGTTTTTGAAGTTCCCTGACATATTTACAAACGCTCTTCAAATAGTAATGGAGATTGGCACTAAATATCGACCAGTTGCTCCAGGCGGCGCTTTTAGGCTATCCCGCAGCAGCTCGCTGCAATGCGGCACAGTCTACCGTTCCAGGCTATTTATGACGATCACCACCGTGGGCCTGCTCAATGCACAAGTCGCCGTCCTTACACATACCACTTACACCGTCATGTTTGCATGTTACAGCTATTATTTTGCTTCCAGAAGCTCACCCACACCTAAAAGTGTGAAACATACTAATAAGTTTTGGTCCATTCTAACTCGGCAGGGGTGCAATATGTATTTGTTTATTCATGTTGGGTAGAGCCCGAGTCTGCCCAATATGTAGTGGGCGTCCATAAGCCCAATCGGATATCGGTCATTTATCGGTATAGGTAAGATAAGCCCCAGTCAAGGCTCCGCCCAATCGGGGCGGTATAATCGGGATTTTACCGGGTTTGTCTGACCACGAGTGGGCTGTTACCAAGCTAGGGCTTTGTCCACTGGACAAAGCCCTAGCTTGGGCCCTCTCCAAGCAATGTTGAATCAAAAATGGGCTGAACCCGTGGTCTTATTCCACGGTATCCATGACCTGGGTTTACCCCTTAGCGCTGACCAGTCTGAACCCGGAAAGGGACGCCGATGTTCACCATTAACCCTGTTCGGTCTCTAGAAGCCACTCGCATTATCGCTGGTTACGTTCTACTCAGGGGAATAAAATGAGCTTACTATTTGTTTTGATATCCCCAAATATCAAGGCTAAAATTGCCACTGTAAAAACAGTTCCACTGTCACCAGTACGTGGGAGGACAATGAACACAATTGAGTTGAGCATGAAAGCTCGCTTGCTGTGTCCACCGCCGGGCGCCAGCTGGCAGGTGGGGGCGGGGCTTAGCGGCGGCGAGCCGTGTCCACCTCGCGCTGATTGGCTGACAAGTGGGACATTATCGGTACCTAGCAGTATACTGTTGGGAAATATACCGCCCGGCTTGTCCAGTCTACCCTCGGCCTCAGCACAGGCGGGTTGCCGGCTGGCTGGATTGGTATAAAGGCGGCCAGACTCGCCTCACTCACGCCTCTGCTCGCCAATCAAATCCCAATGACTTTCCATGTCATGAAGCGGTGAAGTAATCATACCCCTGCGCCAGCGCACCGCCAGCCAAGTTATTTTGGCGGCGGAAATCAATGCCACAGAGATGCACGACGTGCGTTCGCCCACTCCGCTCCTTTCGATGCTGACTTTTGAAATCCACCCTCGCATGGGACCTGTCCAGTATGCGTTATGTAACGTTACCTTGTTATAACGATAAATCTGCTATTTTATATAGGTACCCGAGAGCTTTAGAGGGCGTTATCGGGGACGATGAAACAGCATGATGTTCGATACCTACGTATGCTGCACTACAGTGGAGAAGCAGCATCTAACATCATCTACAGTCATCAACGAGATATCTGTTCCGGTCTAACAAGCACGTTTTTTTTTCAGGTAGACACATAGACACGCGCACGAGCACGCACACACAGATACAGACCAGTCAGTTTTTGTCACAATGTGATAATCATGATCAGCAGCATTTCATATGTTGACATAGGTATATTCGAAATTCATTTGACAACTGACATAATGGTAGAAAATAGGAATGTTCCTTTAACACATTAATCTGACATTCCTCTGCCACTTTTCCGCAGGGCAAAGGCAAGATGGTCACCTACTGGCTTCGTAACAAGGAGACGACCGACCTTATCGACATAGACGGAGTGGACCTGCGTGAGACCAAGGTGTGAGTGATGGTGGCGAGAGACACTGCCTATCAACCGTGTGATGTTTGAAAGAGACTGCCATGTGATGCGTGCGCCGCCTAACTCGGAGAGAGTGACCAAAGTGTGCCAGAGCGTCGCCAGAGGACGGCAGTGACCTGTCTGTTGATGTTGACCTGATCCGGCTGGACGCGACGCGGTGTCGGACGAGGTTTCCGAGTCTGCCGACTCGGCGCTATGCTCGGGTTGTCTCGGGCGGGCCTGTCTCGCCTCCTGCGTCTGTGGCGGAGTCGGAGGCGACGCGCCGGGCCGTCGAGACGTCGGCTGGGCGACAAGCCGCGTCTGCACCGCGATGACAGCGCCCGCTTCAGTGCTCTCCTGTTGACAATTAATACCTTTAGCGCGTGTTGATTAACTGCGCAGTGCGCCTGCGCGGGGCTGCGTCGGCCGGACGGACGGACGCGCTGGCTGTTGTGTGACGCTGTGGCGCCCGCCTGCAGTTGTTGTTCACTGTTGACCCGGGCAGCTGCCGTCTGCGGCCGTAACGGCGCCGTGGCGGTGGCGGTGGCGGCGACTTTTTAAGCGGGTCGGTCGCCGTGAGAGGAACGAAAACGGCGGCACTGCGGCCGCGGCCGACTCGTCTCGGCTCCGCCCGTGTGTGGCGCCAGAGGACGTGACGTGACGCGATGTGACGTGACGCGGTGACAGGTCAGCGGCTGCGGCCAACAGGCCCGTCTTGGTGTGATTGAGTGGGTGCCAACACACCAGAGCGCCGCTGGACGGAGTCCGCTGACACGGGACGCAAGGAAAGAGTCGAGGCGCAGTTTGTTTTATACAGGGAGGTAAATAAATATAGGTAACTTGTCTGCCGATGACTTTGCGGTGGTGGGATGTGGGTTTGCCACGGGGTGACTGAGGTGTTATGCCGTGCCGACCACTAGCGCTGTAACGAAACGCAGCACCCGGCCGAGAGTCGAACCCGGCTCACCGTCACAGGCACGGCGTAGCGCAGACCTCGCCCTAAGCAGCAAACAGTCGACCTGACCGAGAGTCGAACCCGGTCCAACGGCACACGGGCCATCCCCGGCTGCAGCCCTACGCCACTTTCCAGTGAGCAAAGACCAGGCATGTCTCAACTGCTCGCGTCACAACACGCGTGGCTGAGAGAGGGCACGTAAGCCTCTGCTGGCATTGTGGTTTGTACCAGTCCCTCGCCTGAGGCCTAGTGAGCATAGGCAGGACGACCAGCGCTGCCTCCTTCAGGTCAGGTCACATCCCGGTCCGGCCCAGGACGGCGCTCTCCGCCGGGTGGAGTCGGCAGGGGACCGGGTCGCCCTCCAGGACAGGACCGAGATAGATAGTATAATTATTATGCAGCCGCGTCCCCACCAGGCCAGCTGCGTTACACACCGGGCCGGGCCAGGTGTGCTCCCAGGCTACACACCGGGCCGGGCCAGGCCGGGCCAGGCCACACCGCGCAGTACTGCTGCTCCATCCACGTTCAAGGAGCTAGCCGGTGGTGTCGCATGCACGGACAGTGTATTTCGAAGGCATGCAACATGAGTCATAGACTTCTTTATACTTCTTTATATAAAGAAGTCTATGCATGAGTGTAAATTAAAGTGTTCTTTTTGTTCGTCAAAATAACGCACAATAACATATTTGCGTCATACATACACACGCTTGACATATTTTTAATTTATATAGCAACTTCACCAGCCTGAACGCCGAAGACTTGATTTAATCAATAAACGATACATTTTAATCGCTTTCTATAGGTACCATGAATACAACCTTTTCTTATAGTTAGCAATATCTAAAGCTCGCAAAACACGCTTAAAAAAATACACTCTGAGAGCGTAACAAGTTACAAGCGGATCGCCTGAAACATTTGTAAATTGATATCCACGAGGTCATCCGAAGTGTCGTATATGATATGATCAACACATACAAAGAAGAATGCTCAGCGCAGGTGCAGAACACGTAACGAATACACGTCAAACACTTCTGTCTTCACAGCACTGAAGCTCATTCGCTTTTTCAGTAGACAATAGAACAGTAGTGTTTGACAACGGCAGGCGAGCTTCTCTAGGCAACACCGAGCTTCAGTTAACAGCACCCAGTTACTTAAAATCTGGGTGCTGTTAACACCAGGCGCCAGGCTGCCGGCCGGTGATAATCACGATCAAGACACTACATTGTGCTCCTTCGCTTCACGAGCCCAGCTTCCAATGAAGAAGCTTGAAACACTCCAGTACATTGAAACAAACACCCGGCACCGATCGCTCTCCCAATACTTTCATACAAAGGGCATCTACAAAGCAGCACACGAGTCAACTCATACATAAGAAAACGGTCTCTGGCCATAACAATGTGTCAGCAAGCGGAATATGTATGACGATGGCAGGAAGCTTTGTCGATAGAGCATTCACTAAATATGCTTACGCAATTCAACATGAATTCGACATGGATAGCCAGGTCTCCAGAATCGTCGATGTTCTAAATTGGACAGACTTGGCTCTTAGCTGTAGGCAATATTTGATTGCATCAACGTTAAACAAAACTGAATACGCAATTGGTTGCTAAGTACAAATATCCAGCTAGAGATAAAACAAATGAATGGAGTGTACAAAACAGCACTGAAGAGTCCACTCTCGAAAGTATGACGCAGTATAATATTAAACATATAATAGGCAGTGAAACAAGTAACAACACCAATGACGACCAACGACGATAAAACAACCGCAATTCCTGCCCAAAACCCTGCCGACCGACGGACGTTCTGCGCACCGCAGTAATACAGCATCCCACCACAGTTCGATACAAGACAGGGCGATCTGCCGGCTATCACCTCCACAGAGAGCCGGCTGAGCTGCCAGCCAGGAGAACTGAGCTGCCAGCCGGGAGAGCTGAGCTGGCAGCCAGGAGAGCTGAGCTGGCAGCCAGGAGAGCTGAGCTGGCAGCCAGGAGAGCTGAGCTGCCAGCCAGGAGAGCTGAGCTGCCAGCCAGGAGAGCTGAGCTGCCAGCTCGGCACGGCTGAGCTGCCGCAGCTCAGAGTCTCCCGGCGGCAGGGGAGCGCTGCAGGCAGCCCAGCCCCCGGCCAGGCGGCCAGGTCACCGGCCAGGTCACTGGGCAGGTCACCGGGCAGGTCACTCGCCCATCTCCTGCTCCTTGGCGAAGCGCAGGAACACCTGCTCCAGCGTCGTCTGGCTCAGGCTGTACTCCTCCATCTGCAGGTGCTGCTTGGCTGCAACGGGGAGACGGACGTCAGCTGGCATACCTCACAGTCATCATGCTCAGATGAATAGTGAAGTAGTGTACATACATACACGCTCGCGCGCGGCAACATCGCAAAACAAGCAGACCGCCACCTTTACGTTTGGTCTTTTTCCTTACAAGGTCGAGCATTGAGTTAGACTTCCTACGAGCTGGCTCTTTAAATTAGCATAAGTGCGAGGCCGAAGATTGCTTTCCCATCGGCTACGTGCATAACTTGAGCCGTGCATTAACTTAAGTGTTAATGGACACTCCTAAATGATAATGAGCAGGTGAGCTTCAGATCATCACCCTGCATTGAACTCTCCCAAAATATGTAACCGTCTTCTAAACAGCCAGTCTCCGGTCATGCACTAAATTGTTGTAAGCACTCGTGACATTAAATATTCAGTTTATGAACTCGCCTTGGAGTCTTTAATAAACAGAATTATTAGTATCACTCGAGCATACAACTACAATTAGCAACGATTGGAGACAGCACGGCTACCACAAAGTAGGTACTGACAATGTCATCTGTATGTATGTCTTCTGTCTCCTGTCTAGCTAGTTGTCTAGGTAGTGTACAGCTGATGTTTGTTGACGATTGAGTCGCGTGCTTTGGTGAAAATGCTAAAACAAATTAGTGTGTGGCCGGAGAACAAAAACTGAATAGCTTTTGTTCTCTAGGATGAACAGTCAGGACACATCTGGTAAAATATAGATTTGAATACAAATTTACGTACTTGATTTTGATATATCACGTACTACAGCTGCATTCTAAATCGCTTTGCGTACTCGCGCTTCAAAATTCACTTAAAGGCCTCAACTTCGCCTCGGCCACCAACTGAATTTTGTCACGTTCAGCCACAAAACTATATTAGTGGCCAGGCAAAGTCCACAAATGTTGTGGCTTAGCAAAGTCAGTATTCGGTTGAACATCGGGAGAAATGTGCCGGGTACGAGGCATGGGGCAGGTGGTCTCCTCTTTCTACCCTGGCCTGCAGTCATTGACCGTCGCTCGGCGTGGCCTCCGCGCGGGGACGCCGGCCGCGCGTGTCACTCCCTCAGCGCTCAGCCGCCGCCGACGGACCACCGGCAATCTTCGGCGCAAGCCTAAGTTTTCCACTCCAGTCAGCTGGACCGGAACTCCATTAAGTGGCGTGAAAGTGACGACCTGAGTTCAAGCGACAAGCCGTCTGGCGAAGATCCCTGATCCCCGAAGTCAATGTAGTCAAAGTTTCGGGTGAAAATAACACTAAAGACATGACATCCAAGAGAACACGAGCGAAGGACTTAATGCAAAAGAATAGGAGCAGGACCGGCAGATTAGGGGATAACTGCTGTCGGCACGGAATCTACACACAGCTGTGTACGGCGACCCTCAGTCCAGAAATGCGGACGACAACCATACTATTTTGCCCACTCATACATTTGTAAGATTGCCCTCCGAAAAGATATTCAATTTTTATCAATGGGTCCCGAGATACCCTAAGCCAGTCTGATGGGACCAGAAGGCCCTCAGCTACCCAGAAAGGCCCTCAGTAGGTTGAGCGGAACTGGAAAGGCTGCGACAACAACATTAGCCTGTCCGACGTTTGTTTTGCCACTGTTTAGAGGCCCCGTAAAATGTAGTAGCCTAATTTCGAGAAGATACAATTTCGCACCTTTTTTAGCGGGCCGTGAAGGGGGAAACTTCAACCGAGCGGCCAAGGGTCGCTTTGCCAACACTACCAGAAAATACGTTCCGCCTTCAGTTCATTATATAAGGGTCTGGTTCTCTGTCAACCGGTCCAGTGCGAGTGTTTAAAATGCTACAAAATGGCGAGCGCCGAACTGTCTAAGGAAGTTCGAGAACACCTATCCCAACTGCCGAGGAAACTATATCAAGCACTTATCTTAGAGAAATACATGTTACTCCACCTCGTCGTGTTTGTACATCCACGTGACAGACATTATGTCCGTAACACCAAAGGAAAATAAGATCACTATGCAAAGAACGAAGCGAAGGCATCAATGCTTTTTCGTTTTTATCATATGTCTAAGCATGTGTTTTTGACATTAGCACGAGCATATAGTAAAAGGTTTTCAGCTCTCAGAGATTCATTGTTTAGTCAATTGGACAAAGCTTTCGGCCCACGAGCATTTACATTTTATTTTCAACGCGATTTCCAATACAGAGATAGACATATGATCGGGCGGGAAATCTAACAAGGACATCGGTCCTAATTAAATCATTTATCAGCCCCGTGTGATATTTTATAATCCGTTCTAGTTCATGAAAGCTAGTAACTCATAGTAATAAGTGAAATAGTGTTAACCCGCGCCCCGCTGGGGGGGGGGGCAATATTTGCCCCCTCCCGGATTTTCTCAATAACTCCGAAACGGTACGGTATATCGACGCGAAACTTACAGTATCCTAGCGGGCATCAATTTTACGTCTTCACAGAAAATTTCGATGAAATCGGTTCATTTTTTTTATAATGACGTTGTAATGACGTCATGTCAAGCCATTTTTGATGGAAGACCGACAAATGTTTGGAAAATCGTAGAAATTCAAGGAATGAAGCAAATAGCAATCAAAAAACGTCAAAAGAACGGAAATGACATTTTCTACAAGATGGCTATCTCAGAT
>JARBER010017906.1:0-12659 GCA_030265075.1 Balanus glandula | reverse complement strand
CGACTCCCTTGAGGCTGTTCGTGTATGTGCAGTTCGTCATCAACCTACGATCGTGTTGTTTGTTTATTGGGTTGCCAGTGATAGGGTTGCCGTAGATACTTGAACCGTTGCTAACGTATTTATCGCACCGATTCGCATATTTTCATATGCAACTTCACCTACCGTCACCTTGACCTTGATCTTAAGCCGGGGTAAAATTTTGGAAATTTCCCAAAATATTCAAAGTTGGTATTTATGAACTGTCTTGACGAGTGAAACACGATGGTATTAAAATTAACAACCTAAAATTGATAGGTAAAAACGTATAGACGACACAACTTTTGCTAAAAAGGGTTTATTTACATTGATGACCTCTACAGCCAGAGCTATGATATAAATGATATAAATACCTGATATAAATTTTGATGACATGTTAGAGAAATAACATTAAAACGACTTTAATTGCTTTTCTTCAGATTTCTCCTATAGTTTCTCTAGTTTTTCAGATGATCACAACGATACCTGAGAAAAACTTAACGCGATTTTGACCATTGATGACGCCATTTGACCTTGAAGTCATGCAGTCCTTGGAGGTCATGCAAATTATACAAAAATAGTTCTTTATTGACCTAACTCACCCAACAAGTTGCATGATTCTAGCTCTAAAGGTAGTCGAGATCGGTAGGGGGGGGGGGGCAAGAAGCCATCCCCCGGACAGATTCGTATTCTTTTCATCCGACTAGAAACAGGGTTAAGCATATCGTAAATTGCCCATTGCTGCCATTCTGATCAATGAATATGATCGGTATTGCTCCTGATCCGTTTTGCGAATTTTGCACATATGTTTAGGACTAACTTCGCGAAACAAAGTGCACTTTATTCTAATGAATGCAAGGTCGCATAGACAAAAGTCTTTAAAATATATTAATGAACGCAATTAAATAGTTTAGAAAATACTCTTAGACAAAACTACTCATAATCATCGAGGTAAACATTCAACACATTTTACGGGAAGGGCAGGATGATCCATCACACGTACAATACTAGTAAAGTCATGCCATATTATAGCAAAGCCTGTGAGCAATGGTCGATACCATGCGGACGCCCTTGACTGAATTCTCCCGAAAGGAACGCGAACAGCACCACACTATGCGTCCATCAAGCCGCGCCACAGCCGCACACAGGGCGGACGCGGACCCACGTGGGTCGCGATCGGGGCAACTATGCGGCGATTCCGTCTGTCACGACAACCAGACAGGCGCGCAGCTCCCGGCGAGCTTGTCCGGGATGATCCGTACAAATCCTCGCACAATGCAGACGAGCTCCAGCGCCCATAACCGCGACATGACGAGCCAAATCCCGGCGCGGAATGGATACGATTCAGGCAGTGGCTGAATGTTGGTGAATCTCGGCGCGGAATGGTTATGTCGCAGGGCGCGTTGAGCGAAGGGGTCGTTCATTAATTACGTAGAGCATGAGGGGGTGGGGGAGTCGGTCACAGCGTGACAATTGGTGACTAGTGGTTTGTTTCAGCATTGACGTTTTGTGACACGGAGGACGTCGTGGGTCGAAAATCAGACAAACAAAATCGTTACACAATTAACCGATGACCCTTTAATCTGGCACGGATTGGATGCCGTCAGGTAGACACCGCTTCCGAGCATGTTCGGCAATCGGTAGAAGCAAGGATAAGTCCAGTTACAAGTCCGCCTGATCAACAGCGGGAAGGACAAGCGGGTACATCGAAGCTAGTGTTCATGAAATATACAGTATGACGGATGCAACCGATAGGAGGGGCAGTATTGCAGGAGGGGTAGTCCCCACTGTCCTCGGACAGGGGGAGACATATCACCCTCTTGTGATTTAAGGAGGAACCTTCGTGCTTCACAGAGGTCTAATCTCGCAGGCGCCATCACGGAGGTCACAAAGCTCCTGAAAACCATGAAGGTCCCATAGGCCAGATGAAGCCAGGGAAGCCAGGGGCCAGATGAAGCCAGATGAAGCCAGCAATCTGGAAGCCAGGGGGAATGCCAGAGGGGGACAATGACATGGATGTCAGAGTTGGGCCCATGAAGACCTTTGGAGGTCCGCAAGATCCCTGTGGTCCTCTGGAAGCCAGAAAGGCCCTCTGGAGATCCAAAGTGTGTCCCTTGAAGCCACAAACCCCCTGTACGACACAGTGGACCTATAGAGGTAAGATATGTCGTATGGAGGTCAACACCTCAAATGGAAGTCCAATACAATTATATTTTCCCCTGTTTTCTGAACCACCCCCCCCCAATAAAAAATGTGGAGCCGCTCAAGCACATATGCACAGCTTGTCGGAAGGCTTGTGAAATATCATCTGAACGTGTGAGATACCATCTTAAGAGTGAAGAAGATATATCTGAACTATCCCTTCGTGAATAAGCCATCTTTTTATTTCTCCAGATTCACTCTAGTGGTAAGATAGTGAAAGAAAGATGGGGCTGTGAAACGGGTGGACCCAGAGAGCTTTTATTACTAGAAGCACTACTATATGCTTTTCAACGCTGGCATACATCGATATCGCCGCCTGCCGGCCAATATAATTTGAAAACTGCTCGTGCGCGCTGATAGCTGCTGACAAACAAAGCCTCGGCGGCCATATTCCTTTCCAAGGCCAAAGGTTTGTGTATAGCCAGTTTATTGGCTTAGATGCACCATTCCAAGTATCATTTTCTGCAGTATGTTAGTGATGGCGATCGTTTCTTGATATCGAAACAAAACAAAATGTAAAACAGGATACAAGTAAAAGTTCAACAAAAAAGGGGTCCGAAGTGTGAATTTCATCGCATCTAATAAACTAATGGTTTCTTATCGTAACAACAAAGTATTTGACATAAAAAAGTAGGTATGCTCCCTTTAGCACGCAATTTAAAACGGTTGTAAACAAATAGACTATTGACACATACTACGTGCGTAATGAGCAAAACTGACTTCATGCAAAGCACACACAATGAGCGCGGAGATGACAATTTTTCAGAAAACAATGACAGGTTGGTAGCTTGGCGTGTTTCCCGTGAATACTTGGTACTCGCTAATCGTGGTGAAAATAGCTATAAGAGTGCAGGAATATTCTGGAACATTGCAGTGGAAGGTATAATTGATTTATTTAGATAAGTCATCTTCCACGTGTTTTTCAGGAAAACTACATCGCTTATAACTGACGCTTCTCCGCATTAAGTACGTGATGCATTACAACACATCAAATCAACCAGAAGCCATCAACAGTAAAAATAATGATGGAGTGGGGAGGGAAATCGCCTACAGTAAGAAAGCAATGCCTTCTGGAGATTCGGCAAACCCACAGCAAACAAACCAATAAAATAAGAATCCGAATTATAATCGTTCGTAAACTAAAAGTTGACATTTTTTATTATTGGTCGCAAGGATACTCTCACCTTTAATCAGATATGTAATCAGAAGCTGACATGAAACGATTAAGCAGCGAGTGACCTTCTGGAAAAACTTTTCGCGTTCCGCGCTAGCATTCTTTGCATCCACAAGGCTAAGTCTCGGTTGGATAAACATATCTGATTATGAATCTTCTCACGTTCAGAATAAAATAAAACAAAACCCACTGTTTTAGCGTGGTTATAACCGAGGAACCGCATGGTGAGCGCCCTTTAAAGGACGCTCTTTGTCCATCGACCTTGGTCGCAACAAAGCAACAAACAGGAAATGCATTATATAAGACCTCATGGCTCATGTATAAGGACCACATGTTTGAAATTAATTAGCATTATATTAACTATTATGAGCGTAATGATGAACAAAGGAATGCTTAAACCCTATGAAGGGCAATCGGTCACATGAAAACCTCCTTAATCTTATGAGTGTATGTGATGAAATACCGCAATGTGCATATTCCGAAGTTTTCTTTACAATGTCGGGCATCTAAACGCACAAAACGTGTGTAAGATATTTGGGAATAGTTACACTAGTATACGAGCCACATCCTAATAGGCTTGTCGATGACACTCTTCTTAGTAAATGCTAGTTATTTACACACAAAAAACTACAACGCTTCGAGCTCTAAAGACGTATGTAAACAAAACTTCAAGCTCTAACGACGCATACAGCTGACGACATGCCAGCACAAACTATTCACTTAAAACGAATCAGTGCGACGTGGTATTTGAGACGTGGGTTGAACATCACTAATAATCCGTGGATACCCAGTACTATCCGCTGGGACATGTATATTGTCCACTGTCCTGTGACAGTTCGGCCGTTAGTCCTGTCCGCGTGCATGCATTCTGTCAGTAAGTGCACCCGTAATTGCGATCGTAGTTGGGAGCCGTACACTTACCCGAATAATTACTTCAGAAAAATGTGTTTAATTTTTTGAAAGTCACCATGACAAATTATCGGAGCTGGATCTAATACACAAATATTAGTTCGGATACTTCGGTAAATGCATGCTTGACATAAATTTTAAAATGCCTAATTATTTTGTTAGCATACAATTTTAATCGATATACATATTGTATGCTTAAAGCCTAAAGGCTGAAACACAGTAGGTCTCGCGTTCAAATCGCATCTCGCACCTCCCATTGAAATACACGTAGCTTTTTCCGCGAGTAAATCGCTACGAACTCGCGCCGAAATCGCGGCCAGATCCGCTTCAGCATTGTTTTGGGATCGTCGGTCTCGCGTTGAGGAAGCGATTTGCCAGCGAAAGAGTAGAATCTGTTGCAACTTTTAGGCACCATACTTGCGATTCAGCCGCGAGATGACATCAGCTGGCGTCGATCTTGAGTTTGAGTTACGAGACGCGATTTGAACGCGAGAGCACTGTGTTTCACCCTTGGAAGTCACCCACCCACACTCCATTATGGAAGTCTTCATCATGAGCCAAGTGCATGAATGGCAAACATGTTCATGATTAAATAGAGACATTTGATACATATTAACTAAGCTCGATGGAAACATTTCTTGGAAAAAAATCATGTAAAAGTTCAGCGTGAAGCTTGTTTACCAAAGCATCACAAATTATTTACTAAAAATGTGTAACCTCACTGGGCAAAAATCCATTGGGAGAACGGCCAATACCAAAACAAATAAAAAAGAAAACAAGAAACAATCAGCAAACACAATCCCAAACTGGTCAGGAAGTTTTTGGGTGGAAGATACGATGCGGCAATACTTGCCCAAAGTCTAACAAACTAGTGTTATCCTTGACCTTTCACAATGAAAGACGAATATTTCTTGTCACTACTAGCTTGACAAGCAGCTAATCACAACGGAACATAAAGTCACCACTACCAGTGTCCACAGGTGGATTTTACATGAGATGAAGCCGTAAATTCACGAGCTCAGCATACATAATACAAGTGACTAATGTCCGCTGTAACTATATTTGGCTCGTCGACATAATTCTGGGAAATTAAGATGACCAAAATATAACTTACATTTCCGTTCACAGAGGGTCTTTCAATACAAATGTATTTTTAAGTTGCCCATTTGAAGCATTTAAAATGGATTACAATATGTAAATTTGATATCATCTGGTCGAGTACAGCTGCAGATTTTGATATTTGGCTATTCGTAAGATGGTTTATTGCATGCAAGCAAGTTTTAAGAGAACTTTCCCTCAAGATGCCATGTTCCATTTTGTTGGATTTTACGGTAAAAAAATGTAGCGAAGGATAAACCAAAGATGAATATACGTGCACGTAAATCTTGAGCTAGTGGTATGTGCATAATAAATATGTTTTAATTCTTGCGCGAGTTTTTTTTTTGCAACACAGCCAGCATTCAGCACTTGGGGCGTTATGGTGGTCGTCCACTGCAGCTCGCCTAATCACCTAACGGCAGAATTTAACATTAGAGCCCATGGGAAGTCAGCTGATTCACGCCTAATATCGGCGATACCGCGTTCGGCGCGTTCCCATGTTAAATTCTGCCGTTAGGCGATTAGGCGCCGTGCAGTGGACGGCCACCTATACACGGCAAGACGACCAGCTCCTGACACCCGACCACTTTTTATTTTGATCAAAATTAGTGTACAGGGCAATCTTGTCCGCAGAAAATGACGTTCATAATAGTCGACCTCTCAGATAACGCGTTTTCCAGTTATCGCCTCGGGTATGTTTATTAGTTCACGACGCATGTCAATCTTTATCAGCCAATATCACCAGGAATTCAGGACGGAACAAAACGTCGTCAGATGAAGCTGGAATTGGAAAGAGCCACGCTACAAGATGGTACCATAACATTTTTGATTTTTTATTGATCACATTTTGAAATTTAAACTTCTTTGGTGACCCCTAGTGCCTCGAAATTATAATTCATGACAATCATATTTTAAAGGCAGCAAAATTACCTTTTAATTAAGAAAATGAAGTGATGTTTTTCTATAAATGCGTTAAGCATTGACAATTTAAGTGAAATGTATTATGAAAAGTACGTTATGCACTAATAACTTTTAAATAAGCTAAGCTAGAGTGATATGGTAAACGCCATCTTACTGTTCTCGTCTGGAACTGCATGCAGTATGACCTCTTCTGGATTTATTGAATTTGACATACACCTGAGGTAACTTTAATTTTTGACAGCCGATAGCGTTGTGAATTCATATGTAGAGTAGGTATCTTAACATACTTTGAATTTGCAAAAATGTGATTTTGTTGTTGTTGCAATTTGCAAACTTCTAGGACATAACAATTATCGTTTTTACCATCAAAATGTAATAAGCAATACATACAATTATTCAAAACAAAACTCAATGTGGTTTTTGAATAAATAAAACTTCACATTTAAACACTAACTAGCTTTTTAAAGCACATTACATCGTGTATATTATAAATTAACACGCCTATCATTTTGTTGCAAGTTACATAGGCTTAACCACATACATTTGGGTGTGAAATATGAAAGACAATTGATATCTTGTTACAATTTGATGGCCGAAATGGGGGGGGGGGGGTCCAAAATCATATGGTAGCAATAGGCGTGACGTTCACTCCCGGCCATAGTGTTGCGTGTTAAGTTACTACTTTTAAAACTCGATTTTCGTACTGTCCTTTATCTGAAATCATTATATAGAGCACACAGAAAGAAAGCAGCAACATTTGTATTTACATTTTTGATTCAAAAGCTGCGCCTAACCAACGGTTTCCGAGTTATTGACCAAAGTATCGTATCAAGTACCCCGCGCCGCGCATGCTTACGCGTTTCAGCGAAGTTAAGGCTGCCCAACCCGGCTGGTAAAAAGAAATTCGCACAAGGTGCTGCCATATCCTGATATCTGGTGATATCCTCGTAACATTCCGCTAGACTTTGGACTACCCAGTACATGGTGCCCTGGTCAAAAGCTTGGATCACAATGTTCTAGCGGTTACCAAAATACGTATCAAAATTACCAAGAGAATCAAAGTTTCCAATGTTTACAAAATTCAAAAACTAACAGAACCAACTTATAGAGAAGCCCATTACCATTCCAATAACATATAGTATATATTAAGTCATGAGTTATTGATAGTATGGAGTGTCGAAAATTGAAGTAACCTAAGGTCAAGTTCAAGGTAAAGAAATTCCAGAAAAAGTCATATGACATATTATTCAACGTGCCATTATTGTCCACGTATATTATTCACGACTAGGAAAATCAGATGGCGTTTCCCATATCCGTCCATCTTGTTTTCATCAAAAGTTATTGGTTGATACATTATTTTTAATACAAGAAATGACAATAAATAACGTATTTATAGACACAACCCTACTTATGATATTTAATTATTTATAATATAATTGATTGTCTATTACATTGCAATGGTCAAAAGTAAACAATACGGGGTTCTAGGTAACCAAAAGAGTTTGATTCTTTCAAAAGATTACAAAATTAATTTGTTTGAGAAAGTCAAAAATTTAATAGGACTATCGTATACGGTGGCTCCTCGCTATTACAACAATAATGACAAATAGATTATGTCATAACTTCTTGGAGATAATCGCGGATTAAGATCGGTTAGCACCATGACCTTGCAGAAACGCTCGAAGGGAATAGCTCCTAAACCATTGCTTGCATCGCCATAACAATTTTACAGCTCGTTTTAGCTTCCCAGATTACCACACATTCCAATTTTGGTCCAAATCGGTGACATGACGGTGCCATTGTCATTCTTCTTTGTGGTTTTGTCGTGGAACGTCCCAGTTGCATAGTAGCATTTAGCTGGTGCATCTGAGATGCCACCATTGTCTCCTCTACGAGCCAGCGACAAAATGCGTGTTTCACAGTGGAGCAGGACACGTGGGTAATCCTCGAATACGGTGCACTGAGAAACTGCCAGGCGGCGCGGAGGGAACACTTCTGGGATTTACTTCACATTGATCGTGCAACTTCCTCACTCCTCAGTACCGCCTAACAATTTATCGATGCACTATATTCGAAGATTACCAACGTTTCCTGCTTCCTCCTTTGTGAAAAGTGAATTTTATCGCTGCGCTCGGCGAAGGACGAACGTTGGGATCTCGGATGCACCGGCTAAACGCTACTCTGCAACTGCCGATTGTGTAGCAAACATCCCGTACAAGAATATAAAACATATTATGCACGTGCAACTTGCACACAATTCACGTGCACAAATATTTATCTTAAGTTCATCCTTGCTGACGATGTTTTGTTGTAAAATCAAGCGAAACCGAATTTGACGTATTGAGGGAAAGTCCTCCAAACTTGTTCGTATATGATAAAACAGCTTGAACATGGCTAAATAACACAATTTTCAACTGTACTCGACCAGATAATGCCACATTTATATATTCTTTTTAATTTAAAATGCCTAAAATAGGGAAATAAATACATTTATATTGAAAGACCCGGTACAGTGTATACATCACGAAAAAACAAAACAAAAGGCAACGTAGATAGATAAATGTAATTATATATGTCATAAATACAAAATATAAATAATAGACAATGTAGATGTAGATAAAAAGGAAAAGTTGTTACCATTTTAGTAATTATTAAGTGGTGATGATATGTGAAACATCCTATCCACGCAGTGTCCACTGGGTGAAAGAAAGTAGAGCTCTGCTATACACCTTCGTCATAAGCAACAATATAACCAAAAAGTGGATTTACAAAACAGCTAAGCCTCTACAGCTCAACGGTCCCATTTCGTACAGAAGGGGTGCCAAATTTCTTACAGCATCCCGGACACGTTACACACCTGACATTTACAGCGTAGCATGTTAGCTGTTGTCAACCTTGTGATTGATGGATATACCTATGTAAGCACAGCTTACCCGACAAGCTCCATCGCACCTCGCGGTTTTACTTAAGCTGGATCATCATATCTCAAACAGCTACCAGAGTGGCCGCTTCAGGCTCATGAGACCCAAGAGTGGGTACAGAGAACGACCAACAGGCACCTCACAAACATCGGAAACACACAAAGCCGCACAATAGGCAAATTACACACGTTTTTACGAGCGAATCATTTCCGGACATGGGTGGTGGGTGAACGCTCGCCAGCGACCACCCACCACTGGCGCCGGTCGCCAATTACCCTCAGACAACCTTTGTCGGCGGGCGGCACACCGTGACGCCAAGGCAGCATCCCCCCTCCCTCGCACCCCTCGCCATCGACATTCCTTCACGGGTGAGAACGCGTCATCACTTCAGCACAAAGCGCGAGGAAATGCGTGAAATATAGACGGACTCTTGATACAGCAAAGAAAGTAAGACGTGCACTCTCAAGAAGAGCTTGATAATTACGCTTCATAATTTGCATGTGTGATGTTTGCGTTACAAGAAAAGAACATATGGTATTATGATGGGTGTTTAGCGTCTATTTACAATAGACGGACATTTGGTACACAGGTAAGTAAGTAATGCATGCACTCTTCAGGGGCCACAGGTCGTGTGTATGTGATTGGTGTTTTTGGGGGCGCTTTAGCTCAGACAGGCTATCAAGCGCCCGGAGCCCTAGGTCCTCGCTAAGCGCTACTCATAATAATAATAATAATATAAAATGAGTAATGTTTGCGTTACAAGAGTATTGTTACTGTAATTATGTGCTTTTTGCCTCCAAAACATTTCGGACATTAATCACCTGTATACAGGAACGTTAGCGGTCCACATGTCACCTAGCCAAAACATGGATCAGCCAGCATGCGATGCCATTTTTTATTTGGTAATGAGCAATTAACTCGAAGAGTGTCTTCAATCAACATCGACGGGGTGACCACATGTTATCTATTCACCGCAGGTACATCTACTGAACTGAAGAAGCACCAATCACATGCTCGTCACGGTAGCTGGCCCGTGTGAATCCTGTGTGTACGTTACAAGGCTACGTCCACGTAATTAACCATCTAGTTTGGTATTGGCGTATGCGTGGAAACTATACCCAATTATGAGCGGACTTGGTTGCCAAAACAAAACAAACGCGGACATCATACCATTCCCACGTTTCAAGGTCCGCAGAAAAACTACTTAACAGGAAAAACATTTTAACAGCAGCACACACATGCTTTAGGTGCTTCAGTGTAGTTTGTAAATGCTTTTGAGGCCATTTTTGGAATGAGCCCTGAACTGCTGGGCCCTACAGGGTCCGCCGTAATGATACAACATATACCATACATGCTCTGCTAAAAACACGGCTACCGCGTCCCACTGTCCCATATTCATACCAAGCTACCGCACGGAATTTGCAGTGTCACGACCTTTATGGCGGTGATTAAGCGTTCCTCGGCGAATCAAAGGCGCCAGCCACTTTGACCTGTCATGCCACGATTGCAAAACAGCTCCAGTCCCACAAAGATAGTCCATCGTTAATATGCACTGCTCAAGTACAAGGCAAGCAATTAATTTGCACCCAAAATGAGAGAATAAAAACGTGCTAAGCGCGTAAGAAAGCTCATTTTTAAAATCCATTCGAATTACTCGCATGCCACCGATCACTGATTCGTATCAGCATATAAGGCTGCGATAGAGCGATACATTTAGTACATTTAGGGCAATACATTTCAGCATGCCTGCTACCGTCTTGTGCATACCTTCAGACTGCACAGTGCAGACAGTAACTGTATATACAGCGTCTGTCCACTCTTCAGAGAAGTCGACACGGCGCACGCCCAAATTCCGAGACAATCCTATCCACTCGAAATCGCAATGGGTTAAGAGCCAATCGCCACCAGACATAATATTCGATAATTTGATCCTGATGAGGCGCGTGCCGATCCCAGAGATTCGCCCTCAAAACTCGCATACAGGTTCGGTGAATCAGCACGGTCAAGGTCACTGCGGCCGTCATCGTAACTCCTCCACACCCGCAGAAGCGCGACGCACAGATTAGCGCACTCCGGAGTAGCGTTCTGTCGCTCTACGCACGATGAAAACCGACTGAAGAAAACTGGGCACGCCGCTGTGATGTCTTTTACAACGAGCAATGCTGAAAACCACACCCCGTGTTTTAATCATCGCTCTAATTTTAGCACAGGTGCTAAGCTCAAAAGTCCCGGTCGACTCACACGACCGCGCTAAAAGCGGTGACGGTTCGAAGTAAATGGAGGGGGTTCTTTCTGCTGGGCGACCGCGACTACACGCGCTGACATATCCGGTCTGACAGCCGCCGTCTGTGTGTCTGTCTCTAGTCTGTGTCTGTCTGTCTGTCTGTGTGTGTGTACAAGTGAGTCACGGACTAGTCTAGGGTGTGATGGGTAGACCACAGGCTGACGTGAGCAGTCCTCGGGCCGGGCCGGGCCGGGCAGGCAGGGCGGGACGCAACTCTCCGTGACAGACACCGGCGCCGATGCCCCCGCTGACACCAGCGGTCAGCACATCAGACGGGAGGGGGGGAGGATGATATCGAGATGAGAGGCCACCGGGCTCGGGTCTGACGCCGGCAGGTCGACAGATCAGACAACAGATCACAGACAGATCAGACGGCAGATCGCAGACAGATCAGACAGCAGATCACAGACACATCAGGTCGGCGGCGCAGATCGGACCAATAGAAGAGATGAGCGATGCCAGCGCTTGCTAAAGATGGGGGACGGCGCACTGCGCAGTACGCAGTGCGGAGTCCACGCCAACAGGAGTCGGCAGAGTACATAAATCGGCACATGATCGCGAGATCCCCAAATTATCCACAGATCGGCGACAGAGCCTGGCTGCGTCTCTGTCGCCACCACGGCTGATCCTTGATCACCAGCCGGCCGCAGTGACTCATCCGTCATCTCGGACTACGCGCTGATCGTCTGCACACCACACGCTGACGACTGTCCCGTGATAGCAGGCTCAGCACCATGTCAGCCGCCGCCGACGCGGCAACAGGAGGACGCGGTTGCGAGAGATCTAACGGCGCTGTCGCCAGATCACCAGATGACCCCGCGACCATCACCTGTCATCACCTGTCATCACCTGGCATCACCTGGCATCACCTGTCATCACCTGGCATCACCTGGCATCACCTGGCGTCACCTGGCGTCACCTGGCAACCTGGCGTCACCTGGCGTCACCTGGCGCGTTGCCGGGCCGCGCTCGACACGGATGAACGGATCGGTCGATCGATGGGTAGTCTAGGCGGCGGGGATTGTTACCGCCTGTTGATCGAACCTCAGCCTACTTAAACAGTGTTTGCAGGCGCGAAACCATCACCAAAACCGTCAAATCACTGGGATCAGTCCCCAGTAACCTTTTCGAACTT
>JARBER010017795.1:0-12659 GCA_030265075.1 Balanus glandula | reverse complement strand
GGCGAGTACGCCTCAGAGCGGCGAGTACGCCTCAGAGCGTCGAGTACGCCTCAGAGCGGCGAGTACGCCTCAGAGCGGCGAGTACGCCTCAGAGCGGCGAGTACGCCTCAGAGCGTCGAGTACGCCTCAGAGCGGCGAGTACGCCTCAGAGCGTCGAGTATGCCTCAGAGCGTCGAGTACGCCTCAGAGCGTCGAGTACGCCTCATTGAGGGAAGCCGGCTGGCTCACTGTGTGCCGGCAGATAAACAGCAGGACGAATGGCCAACTGCTTGTGTGCCTGACTGACAGACTTCCCGTTTCTTGGATCGCCTCAGCGGCCATAGGACAAGCGTACGTTTGCCCACAAAGGAAAGGCGGGAATATGTGGACAAAGGGGAAACTGGAAATGCAATGATTATTTGTTCCCATCTTTCACTTCGTTTACAGCGAGGAAATTAAAAGAGCGCACGTCCACGAGAAGTTTGCTGCGGCTGCCCGGCGAAGTCCATATTAACACGAAAACAAATATTTATGTGGAATGACTCACTTCAACGTTGAATTGTAATTGTGTCCTTATCCAGAGCCTGTTAGCACTGGTGGGCACCGTTACTAATAAAGATGCTTTCGTTACTCGTTACTCTATGATTGACAAAGCAGTTATTTTACTCGTTACTCCATTACGTTTTTACATAAGTGATATTTGTTCGTACTCCTTTACTTCTGTTTAATCGTCGCCAGTGCAGGAAATTGATCCCATACCATTCACTGTTTTTTTTCTCGAAAATAACCGGCGCATTTATACACCGATAGCGATGAAGCGATCACTACCTTCTCCACTGCATGGCAACTTAGCAAGTGCTCTGATCATGGCATACTTCTACTGCCCATGACCTTTGGGCCGTGACCTATGACATGTTCAAGGTCATGTCAGATGCAGCTGGCTTTCCGTAGTAGCGACGCTCGATGCTAGCAACTTATGCATTTTCCGAGTGTTTGCCGTTTAGAAACTTATGTGAAGTTAAATAAGCAATATAATAAATAAATGAATAATATAATAAATAAATATAAAATATAATTTATATTATAATAAATAATTAACAAGCAAATAAACATATCAAATAAACAAGTCAAGGTGTTAACAGCAAAACAGATGACATCTATGGTTGCTAGTGAGGATCGTGACCTACGATGACATTTGATGACCTTTAGACCTCTGGCAGTTCTTTAGACATTGCGTGATGCTTATTTCAAAATTGGCCGCCATTTTATATCATAATATATCTCACCGAGAATATTGTATTTCACAGGTCAACCGTGGTCACTGACCTCAGATGACCTACGATGAGATTCGTTCGGTAATATATTGTCTTTGTTATTCTTCCCTTGTTTTCCGTGCTAGTTAGATGCCCGTCCTTTTTAAGATGGTCCACTATCTACATAAGCACAAAAGTAACGTAGTAATGGACTTGATTAGAAAGAAGTAAACGTTTCTCGGTCCGTTACCATTTTTGCAAAGTATCATGATCGTTACTCCGCTACTAAAAAGTAGGTATATTATTAACGGAGTAACGGAGCTGCCCACCACTGAGTCATATAGTGTTCTAGTGCTGGTACTGCTTAAAAATCAGTGTGTATGGCTATGAAGCCAGCCTGACAGGAAAACAATCAACCATTGCCATGATAAAGAGATAATCCGCCCGATAGCTCAGTCGATAGAGCGCTGGGCTTGTGATTCAACCGGTAGTGAGAGCCCGGTTCGAGTCGCTTCGGCACTCGCTATTTGCTCCAGACTGGGATGGCCCGCGGCCGGTGGCAGCGGCCGCACTGAAGGCCAGGTGACGTCTGTGAGCGGGGCGGACCGTGTCCGGCCATGTGGGCAAGTTAAATTTTCGCCTATAAACTCTGCCGAGTACCTGGAATTTCCCGACCGGATGGTAGAGGTCAGGACCTCTGCTTAGCAAGGGCCCTGAGCTCGTCAATCCATCCATTCAAAACGTTCGGACTATTTTGTTTTAAATCACACGATCACCAGCACAACCAATATATTGTCACATGCACAGTTGGGATGATGTTCGGTGTCAGAGGAAGAAATCGATAGTCCGTCATCCACAAAATTTACACTAGTGACTTTCTTTCCTCAAGATTTGACATGTTCAGTGTCAGCTTGACCTTTGAACCTGAGCTGATACTTACTATCGTGATACTGTCAAGGTCCGCCTGACGGGTGCTCCTGATAAGCGTTGTATGATTACCAGTTGAGTGGTAAGACCTAAGCTGCTCTATTATCAACTCCTTTGAATATATTCTACCGACTACAGCAAATTGCAAAACGCATTTTTGGGTCAGGAGCCGGTTGGACTGTAGTGCTATTTACCCATGTGAAAATTAACTTAAAGCTTTGCTTCGAGTTAAACAGGGCAGCCCTGCCAGCTGTCTTACTGTCCTTCGCCTACCACCAGCCCACGTGACCGGGCGGGTTAGCCGGGGCTGCAGTCACGTGACCGGGCGGGTTAGCCGGGGCTGCAGTCACGTGACCGGGCGGGTTAGCTGGGGCTGCAGTCACGTGACCGGGCGGGTTAGCCGGGGCCGCGGTCATGTGACCGGGCGGGTTAGCCGGGGCGCGATCACGTGATTGGGTGGGCTGGTCGAAGCTGCAGTCACGTGAGTGAGTTAGCCAGGGCCGTGGTGGAGTTTTCACGGGTGAAACGGGCGTATAATGGGGCGATAGGTGAGCAATGGGTATGACAGCTGTGTGTACCGGTTATAACGTATTTATCACATGTTCCACATGGATACCCCGGGAAGCACGGGTGCATATCAGGCACCGCTGTTTTTTGACGAGTATATCGGATGTATGACGGGTGCAAAAACGCATTAAACCTACATACGTCAAGTGTGCCACGGGTAGTACGGGTTATTAATCCCTAATTCACTATTTTTCTAATCACTGGCTTGCACCACCACTTAACCTGTAATCAACCAGCGGAGCGGACGGGTTAGCACTAATTGCTGACTAGTGGCGTCGCGATGACCTAATAATGTCATCGTGGACTATTTAGATATCACCTAACGACATCATTACGCAGCCTCCACCACGTCAGGTAACAGAAGTCAAATGACAGCGGTAAGGAGTAGAATGGTAGATGGTGGCTGCCATGGTAACGAACCATATAAACAAGCGATGATGCCGAGATGATTACAGGTCTTGAAGTACAATAGGGACTGACGACAAGACCACACTTGAGGAATGAGTCGGCAATTATTGAGCTGACGAACGTGAGGTATCCAGTCAAGATGAGAATCATCCTCACATAAACGGCTCCATATCCATTTTCATCTTGTTATGTGTGTTATATTAAGTGTTTATTTCTATAAATTGTGTACGAGTGTTTTGTATAGGTGCATTTCCGAGGATTTGTATAGGTGCATTTCCGAGGAAAAAACGCGCTAAGCATATCCTGTTGCGCTGCTCCTTAACGGATCATCTGATCGCGCAATTACTGTTGGCTGACATAGTTTAGCGATGGAAATTGTATGTGTCCGACATACTTAAACACGGCCCGCTCCCTGACGTTACCTGCCATTGAGTGCGACCGCTGCCACCGACCGCAGGTCATCCCAGCCAGGAGCAAATAGCGAGCGCCGAAACAGCTCGAACTCGGGCCTGACCTACGGGGATGGTCAAAAGTACGGCGCTCTTCCACTCAGCGACGAGGGTGTACTACAGATACATACAGCTTCATGGATTTCAGAGGATTATTTCTCCGCAACTAATTCGGTTGCTGTCGCTATAGATATTGCACACGAAATAGTCCAGTTGCAACAATGTCGTCTTTTGGATGGTGAGGTCAAATCCTGCGTAACAAGCTCTGCCTAGCGGCGGTCCTGACCTCGGAAATACATCCACGCAGAATATTCTCACTAAATGTGTAAAACAAAACTGTCTCTCGCACTTGGCCGGCTCCGGCCAACCCACCCGGTCACGTATATGATCATTTAAATATATCCGTACTGTATTTCGATGATCTTCGTTTCGTAGCAATCCCGCGGTTGTTTATCATTGAATGTGATACAGTAGTAACCGTGATCTGATGTAATTGGTTTTCCAATGTAATGATGCGATTTAAAAAGTGGCAATACACTCGTTTTTTTTTTTCGAGTAAGCATAACTGTAACACCTTCTTCTACCATCTTGCTTTTATCTAGTTATGTCAGTTATGTAACCCAACTTTGTCAACAACTGCACTACTCAAAGCTGTTCAAAGCTATATGCAAAACTCAAGGCCATATAAGTAACTAAGTAAGTTTCTAATCTTCGAAATCCTTGAAATTGCATAGCACGACACAAACTCATTTTTATTTTGTGATAGTTTTTTTAAATTACATCAGAACAGAGAGCGAGAAACGCCTCAAATGGTAACATAGATACCGCAGATGGTCGCGAAAACGTAACGTTAATCCGTGACGACACCACAAATAGACGATAACGTTTTTGTTACTTTAACCAGCATTATTTCTCACTTTTCCAGCGCCGTCATCAGTAAGTAGTTCCGTTACGATAGGGACAGGTACAGTCTCCCCCAAAAGTTCTGGGTTCAGTCTCCCCCATTAATAGCCTACTAATCGGTGTTGCACGCAGCTGAATTCAAAGCAACTGGTTTGAGCTTACCCGCGATATATCGATGGCGAGCTCAATACAGTTTTAGCAAATTGCGCTGCATGCAGCACCAATTAGACCGTAAGTTCAGAACTTTTGGCGAATTTAACTTTTGCAGGAAACTGTACATGCCGTTCAAGTAAGATTCTTGTGACCTTAAGTGTTGAAAACTGAACATCAAACATAGGAAAGGTTACAACAAGACGCTGTTCACTCTTTCGTACAGCTTTGCATAGTTTTCAACGCGATGACTCTACATTTTCCTAGCTGTTGCTGGGCGAACTATTTCCAGTCTGCTCGTGTGTTTCCGAATCGGACATTCCGCTGCATTAAGGCTCCGCGAAGGCATGTGATTGTCTTGTCAGAGTCGACTTATCCAATAAGAGATTCACTTCAACCTGGAGGGAAATTCTTAAAAGTATTTCAAACCAGCATCGAGCCGCAAAGCTTCAGTTCAACGTGTTTAGATAATATGCTAGCCGGGCCTTGCCATGCCTATCCCAATCACACAGGTACTAATCAAGTAAAATAATTTAACATGTAACAGACATTGCATCCAAAGCAGATGAAGTGAGCCGTGGACATAGCAATCGAGCTCTGTTAGCTGCGCTCATGTATTCACTACCAGCAGACCACACAGAACCACGATGCTGGCCAAGGAATCCCGCGAAGCGCTGACGAAGTTACGGCATGAAATATTTCTTCAGCTGCCGCAGTCTCGGTATGAATTATTCATATAGCCACAGCTAATCAATGTTAGTTATGGCAGAGTGCGTTGAGCTAATACTTTATCTGATGCGCACAGTAAACATTGTTTCGCTTAGTTACTGGAACTGAAAGTGGATTCCTGGTTGGTAAACGATTTAAATACTGTGGTGGTATGGTCCGGAAAACTGTCGCAAAGATAGATGGTGTTCTTATATTGCTTGCACAAGTTGTTGGAACAAAACGTGTAAACAACTATAAAGTTTATTCATATTTTTGTTTTCGTACTATCTGCCTCTGGTACAGAGGTGCTGAAGTTTGGTGGAGATGATGTGATGTGGAAAGACAGTGGAAGTATTTCACCCCACTTAGGAAAAAGTGGTTGGCCCTATCCGGACTTTTTGTATATTCCTTAACTTCCAATATAATAACGGAAGTGACGCCGAAAATGATAATATTTCTCAATCATGTGCAGCTTGATGGTTACATTTACAAATTTTAAAAACAAACTTAAATGGACTAGTTAACACTTTTTCATCTATAGAGTAGCACCGTACATTTAGATATAGCATAGCATCGAAAAATTGCTAAATTGTAGACAACGCCTGGGTCTGGTATAACACAAAACTCACCGACCCACATCGATTTTGATGAAATTTGTACACCTTAGTTTTCAGGTAAAACAAACATACAAAAGCACTTCAACTTCAATTTGTTATTAAAACATGGTACCAAAAAAACTTCGCAGTTGCGATGACCGAGCGAACACAAATAAAATGTATGGGAAATTTGAACTAGATCAGGAAATCAGTCTCCGAGGTACAAAAAGATTGCGCACGTACGCACAAGCAGCGGTACCCCATTCACATAATTTGAGTGCAAAGTGGCCGCTGAGAGGTATTTAACTGATAAATATAAAATAGGGGTGTGCACTGTGCAGATGTGGATATACAGAGGTAAAACCCACCTGACTTTTGAATGACACGCTTGGGCGCGAAGGGTCCCGATCCTAACTCAACTTAATTTAACTTAAAGCTCTTTTAAGCGATGGGCCAGGTAGGCAGTGTGACTTCAAAGCTAACCACTATGTCTTGCTTTCATCAAATGTCTTAGTATCACTGAGGAAGCTCGTTAATGGTTAATGTCATAGCCGTGTATATTAATGCATGTATGCATCGGATGTCGAATTTGTCGCGTGGTTGATCGTGTGTCTCCTCTATGTAGACATGCGAATAGGCCTAGAAGAGTGGAAAGTTGTATTGAAGCAAATAGATAAAATACTTTTCACACCCTCACGTGGCAGGCACCACGCTCAGTAGTAGCCCCCCCCCCCCCCCATGAGTCAGCGCTGGTATCAAACATGATAGGTTGGACGAGGGTGCTCAGCAAAGAAGACCGCTTGTCAATCGGAAGAACGGTTGCAGAGATGTTATCGTGTCACCAAAGGTCAGCTTCTCAATAGCACTGCCTCAGATCGGGTTGGGTCGGGTTGAGCCGCTAATGCTTCGATTTTTTAATATATGTTCTACGGAAGGACGAGCTCATTATCAACATTTATCAGCCTTATGAGCGATATAACGCTTTGACTGGTGGCTTACTCCCCTCAGCGTTTTGTAGTCTAACCACTGCTCACTGGCGGGCTGCGAAGATCGTGTTAAGAATAATGTCCATTTCCCGTCAATACAATGCACTGTTATATGCAGGTATACACAGTCGTTGCTGCTTGTGATCTCACATACTCTTACAATATTGACAAAAGTAACCCCCATTGCGTCATGAGTCGGGTTCTGCGTGTAGTCATCCCCTCGCTATCGCATGATAACCACTCACCGAGTCCCGTCCCTATCTGCCAATAGGATACAATATCCTTATACCGGGCCTCTGAAGTCCAAGTTAGATCGAAAGTGACACTAGGAACGGTTACACGCATATTGTCGTCGCTTGTGATAATGTTGACATTTAAGGAGCTGCTACCTTCGTAACATGCAGCGGGGGGTGGGTGGGGGGGGGGGGGGGGCGGTACGAATACACGGCACTTTGCTCCTAATTGAATTAGGAATTATATTTCAAAAAAGTGTGGCGAAGGATTCTATAAAAAAAAATACGGAGGCTAAATCTGAAATCAGCATCCTGAATGTCCTATAGATACTTCCAAAAACTAAACAAACAATCTCGTGTCTACAATGGTCAGTGACCTCGGTTCACCTATGAACATTCCATCCGGGGTCATGATCTCAACGAAAACCATAAATGTCATCAGTCAGCATTTGTCTATAAACGTTATGCTCCTGAGCATTTATTAACAGCGGTCTTGCCTATAGGGACTAGGCATCAGCAGGCCAATTCGTGCAACACTTTCCAAATTCTTGCTAGAACATGCTAGGTCAGGTCAAGCTAGACACGTTGTCGGGATGTTTTTCTCATCCCCCAACCCCGGTGGTAATCAGAACGTATCGTCTCGCCTTGCCCCCCCCCCCCCCCGCCTCCCCGTTAAAGGTGTTTCACCATCAGTCATGGACCAGAACCAACCGACAACTTGTGCTTCAGTGCCTTGCCTGACTTCACGCTATCACCAGTGCAACACCGACCGCCGGCTGCAACTTGACCAGTGTTTGGCTAATGTCATTCATTTAAAAAATGCTTGATTCATTCGTTTAGAAAGTAGTGCAATCCTTGCTTAAATATTCCATAGGTATGTATTATTTATAAAGTATTATAATCAACGGGATGTGATAATCGCCAGGGGGTTAAATCGAATGTGTGATACCTTCATATGTATCGATATAAATAGGAACATGCATTCATCTCATTCGAAGCTAGGCTCAACGGTCTATCAGAATGTTACACATGATGCTTGCTCCTCGCTTGATAGCAAATACAACTATCAAAACTGTTTTTTAGTTCCCTTCAATCTCCATTATGTGTTGTTCCGTATACACAAGCGATAAGATAATACATTATGTATGACAGTAGTACTGGGCGTTCCCACCTGGACGGCTGGCCACTCTGCGCCTCTTTTGTCTTTTTTGTTGTCTTTTGGTTAAGGCCCTTTCAGCCTGTTCGGACCATACGAAGCCATAGGATGAAGGACACGGGGTAAAGAGGGTCTAACAGGAGCGCCGGCCAAGTGACCGTCCATGGACAGGCCCTTCCTCGCAGGGCGAAGCTGCGGGGAGGGCCCACGCCATGCAGCCGACCACCACTCCCGGGGGACGGCTCGAGGGCCGCACATGCCCGGTGGCCGCCAGCGACCACCAGATCCGTGTCAATGTGAGCGTTACGTATGATGGAGGACCGACAAATGGGGGTATTCAAAAGGATTAGCTTGCTTCCGTGGTCAGTCCGCCTCCTACTGTCTCGTCGCTGCCGGCCCGCCCGCCCCTTCGACCCCGCCCCGCCCCGCCCCACCTCGGCGAGCTCTGGCCAGTGACCGATCAAGGCCAGCCCTGCCGGCCGACCGACATCGCTCTCCTGGCGCTGCACTACACTTCACAGCCACACCTACACTCCCACACCCGCACCATACAACAACAACCCGTCACCCCCCCGGCCCCATACTCACGAGGCTATGCTCTTACTAAGCGGCCACCGCTCCATCGTCGCCTGGTACTTCATGTTCTCAATCTGCTTCGTCAGCGTCTCCTTATCCATGGCGAAGGCGGCGTTCTACCTCGTCTTCCAGCTGAGGGTGCGTTCTCTGACCACTCCCCACTGCGAGGCTCCCTCGTGCGCGGCGACTCGTGCCAGACTGCCTCGGCGTCCGCTCGCGCGGAGAACCACCACGGCGGCTCGCTGGCCGCCGGCCCCGATCGATCGCCACCGGTGACGTCACCAGTCTCACCTCGGCCGCCGACTGAGCTATCAGCCGATATATCGCCAGATACGTCTACAGGCTGCTAGGGCTCATGGCCACGCCGAGTAGCGGCACGGTAGATAGTAGCGCCAGGCTACAGCACCGGCACTGATTACAGCAATCTGAGAGGATGCTTTTACTGATGCGCTCCATCGGTGTTGACTTAGGGAGCCTTCACAGCGGGTGCGGATTCCGTATACCGATGTGGAATCCGCGTTCCTACGTGTTTTAGAAGAAGTTCGCCTACGGGCAAAGTATTCAGAAGTACGCTTAGGAACGCGGACTCGCATCCGTATGCTGAGTCCGCATCTGGTGTGGAGGCCCCTTTGCTGTGACGAGTCGGTTGATGGATTGAAAATAAACGTTATTGAATTCGTACGGATAATATTTTACTTCTCAGCGACAGCATGCACTTTGTACATGTTCGGAAAGAATGCAGCAGCATCCCATTTGCAATGCACGCTATGCTTTTACGGAAATTACCGTTAAAATGATGAGACGTGCGTAGGTTCATCTAAAGCTAATACAATACTGCTTTGTCCACTGGTTCGTTTATAAAACTGCAATTTGGTTATTGACAGTTTCGATCGAGTGAGCACTGACAAAGAGACCTGTGTCTGTCCGTAGAGACCGCTCAGCACCTATTGTGGTCTGTATTTGCCGCGCGCTGGTCCGGCGCCAAATGACACCCACAGGAACACGCAACAATGCACAGCGCTCGCACCCGCCGGGCTCCAGGCACTGCTGTGCGGGACAGCCTAACCTGCCTGCGTCAGATGCTGTGCGGGACAGCCTATCCTGCCGGCGTCAGATGCTGTGCGGGACAGCCTAACCTGCCGGCGTCAGATGCTGTGCGGGACAGTCTATCCTGTCGGCGTCAGGTGCTGTGCGGGACAGCCTATCCTGCCGGAGTCAGGTGCTGTGCGGGACAGCCTATCCTGCCGGCGACAGATGCTGTGCGGGACAGTCTATCCTGTAGGCGTCAGGTGCTGTGCGGGACAGTCTATCCTGTCGGCGTCAGGTGCTGTGCGGGACAGCCTATCCTGCCGGCGTCAGGTGCTGTGCGGGACAGCCTATCCTGCCGGCGTCAGATGCTGTGCGGGACAGCCTATCCTGCCGCGTCAGATGCTGTGCGGGACAGCCTATCCTGCCGGCGTCAGGTGCTGTGCGGGACAGTCTATCCTGCCGGCGTCAGATGCTGTGCGGGACAGCCTATCCTGCAAGCGACAGATGCTGTGTGGGACAGCCTATCCTGTCGGCGTCAGATGCTGTGCGGGAAAGCCTATCCTGCCGGCGTCAGGTGCTGTGCGGGAAAGCCTATCCTGCCGGCGTCAGATGCTGTGCGGGACAGCCTATCCTGCTGGCGTCAGCGGTGGACATGCACACGGCCGTCTGGTGGAGCCGAGCCGGGGCGATATCAATACTGTCTTATAACATAGGCATTGACTCATGTATCCGCCCGAAACAGTCTAACAAAGCACAGTCCATAATGTTTACTAGGATGGCACCTAATTACTGCGATAACAAGGACAGAAAGAAAGAAACTTGCTTGAGTTTCGTTTCCATCATGAGTCTGTCAGTACGAGTGTAATTATTTCGGAATTGAACTACCTTTCCTGCAGTAATTTTGGTCCCGCCACGCAGTATGTCATTCTCCAAGGCAGACAAATAATAATGTTATTAATTTTCTTTTATCAATGTAGTCCGAATATTCTGAATGGAGGGATTTCCGAGGTCAGACCTTGCGCTAAGAATAGATGTTGTGCAGGCCCCGACTCCGCCACCGGATAGCTGCGCCTGTTTTTGTCCCATCGCGTCATTAGCGGGTCTGATGGGGCGCCGGCAGCTTGGAGACAGGTCAGGCGACGAGCTGAAGCCTCTCAGCAGCACAGCGGAGACACAGCTGACGTCACTGTACCTCGGCTGACGTCACTGTACCACGGCTGACGTCACTGTACCACGACTGACGTCACTGTACCACGACTGACGTCACTGTACCTCGGCTGACCTCACTGTACCTCGGCTGACGTCACTGTACCACGGCTGATGTCACTGTACCTCGGCTGACGTCACTATACTACGGCTGACGTCACTGAACCATGGTTGACGTCACTGCATCACAGCTGACGTCACTGTACCACGGCTGACGTCACTGTACCACGGCTGACGTCACTATATCACGACTGACGTTACTGTATCACGGCCGGCGTCACTGTGCCACGTCTGACGTCACTTTACCTTGGATGACATCACTGTACCATATCTGACGTCACTGTACCACGGCTGACGTCACTGTACCACATATGACGTCACTGTACCTCGACTGACATCACTGTACCACAGCTGATGTCACTGTACCACAGCTGATGTCACTGTACCACAGCTGATGTCACTGTACCACGGCTGACGTCCCTGTACCACGACTGATGTCACTGTACCACATCTGACGTCACTATACCTCGGCTGACGTCACTGTACCACGGCTGACGTCACTGTACCACAGCTGATGTCACTGTACCACGGCTGACGTCACTGTACCACGGCAGACGTCATTGTACCACGGCTGACGTCACTGTACCACAGCTGATGTCACTGTGCCACGGCTGACGTCACTGTACCACGTCTGACGTTAAAGAAAAGAAAACGACTTAAAGTCGCGTCGCTTAAAGACAACGGCAGAAATGTTTGTGTATTTTCACCGTTCGTATTCCATTTGCTGGGAGCATCTTTTGTGCTGGCCGATCACAATGTACTGATTTGGCGTCAGATTGCCACATTGTGGAGTTCACCGAGTGTTACCATAAATAAATGGACCAATTTGCTGCAGAAAACTTTGTAAAACACACCATATTTAATACAATTGAATGTTTATATATAGTAATATCGGTCATATCGGGTCATTAGAGATAACGATCTTTATGTCATGTTAACTGTGCATGTGCTTCTAAAAAAATGTTTTAAAACTGCACAAGTTACAGGCATCGATACTACGTTACGGAACGCCGTTTGCGCCCGATTGATCTTAATAAACAGGTCAAAGGTAGCGATTCATGGTGGTAAATGTTCACAATATCCAGAATATCTATATGTGTCAAATTGTTCAAAAGTAGGGTACCTACTGAAAGTTGCAACGCATTCGGTTGAAAACTACAATAGTTATTACGGAAAACCGAGAAAGGGTATCATCTGCACTGGTGAGAGTTAACCCGCCAGTCACTGGGGTATTTTTTATAACGCGAGTCACTTGGGGGGCAATATATGCCCCCCTCGTATCTCTGGAACTATTAGAGCTAGCGACCTGATTCAAACGGAAATGGATAGCCCTCTAAAAACTAACGAAATTTTTTTTTGTTGACCTCGAGGTCACCGATGACGTCACAGGTCAGGACAAGTAAAAAAAATCTCGTTTTTATGGGACTCAAGAAACGTCAATAATTTTGCAATCCAAAAGCTTAAATACGTGAA
>JARBER010017794.1:7627-19892 GCA_030265075.1 Balanus glandula | reverse complement strand
GGTCGGATAGCAGGCTCAGTGGGACGCTGGTCGGATAGCAGGCTCCGTAGGACGCTGGTCGGATAGCAGGCTCAGTGGGACGCTGGTCAGATAGCAGGCTCAGTGGGACGCTGGTCGGACAGCAGGCTCAGTGGGACGCTGGTCGGACAGCAGGCTCAGTGAGACGCTGGTCGGATAGCAGGCTCAGTGGGACGCTGGTCGGATAGCAGGCTCCGTAGGACGCTGGTCGGATAGCAGGCTCAGTGAGACGCTGGTCGGATAGCAGGCTCAGTGGGACGCTGGTCAGATAGCAGGCTCAGTGGGACGCTGGTCAGATAGCAGGCTCAGTGGGACGCTGGTCGGACCGCAGCGGCAGAGTCGCTGACTCGTTTGATGGTCAGTTTCCGCTGAAGGATTATCCGGCGGTAGTGGTCTGTGAAGCCTGTGTGCGGCCCTGACTCAGCAGTTTGTCTGCCGCGGTATGCCGGCCTCGCTGGGTGATGTTAGACCGGCCCCGCGGCCCCACACGCGCTAACAGACCACGTGACCATCTGCCAGCGCACGCCGCCGGCGAGAAAAAAATGTTGAGAACTTCGATAGCGAAGTGGCAACTGATGTTAAAGAACAACACATCGAAGTGAATATTTTGCCGAAAGTTAGTTAACACTAAAGCCGCAGATTAACTTTGGACCGTTTGTCCTGGGAGTCATCATCAAGCTTCGGCGTGTTGCGTAACGCGTGACGTCATGGGCGGCCCGGGGCGGCGCTGGCGGCGGTCGGCTGCGCGCCGCCGCCGCTCTATCCTCCTCAGTTGCCACCCGGCGTTCGTCTGCCCCACATCGCCCGTCGCCAGGGACCAGCTCACCCCGCTCTCCACTCAGGTAGGCCGGGCGGGACGGACGGACGGGGGAGCGGGCCAGCCGCCGCTGACGGCACCTGCGCCTGTCGTGAGCGGCGGCACGGGACCGACCCAGCGGCTGGCGGGGCGGACACGTGCGAGCCTGTTTGCCGAGCGGCGCGGCTCGGCTTCATTTCGGTGGCGCTGCGATCGACCGGCGTGCTGCCGGCTCAGCGGCGGCGGCGGCGGCCACTTTAGACGCCGCTGGATCCGTATCGACCGGGTTTAGGCCCCCCTGGCGGACGGGACAGGGTAGGCCCCCTGGCGGACGGGACAGGGTAGGCCCCCTGGCGGACGGGACAGGGTAGCCCCCCTGGCGGACGGGACAGGGTAGCCCCCCTGGCGGACGGGACAGGGTAGGCCCCCCTGGCGGACGGGACAGGGTAGGCCCCCTGGCGGACGGACAGGGTAGGCCCCCTGGCGGACGGACAGGGTAGGCCCCCTGGCGGACGGTACAGGGTAGGCCCCTGGCGGACGGGACAGGGTAGGCCCCTGGCGGACGGGACAGGGAGCTGCAGCTCTCTTGCCGGTAACTCAGCTCGTCTGTAGCAAGCCGGGATCCCACGTGTGTTTTTAGGGGCACAACTAAGCGATTCTAGCGACAGTTGAGTCTGTGATTCGGCTGAGGTGTTCCTTCAGAGCAGGAGCCGTCGCCTGTCTCGGGTACAGTAACGGCCATGAGGACCCCACGAACTCGACTGTCCCCGGCCAGGGGAGCTGCCCGCGGCCGGGCGGCGCGGCAGTCACGGCAGCGGGTCTGAACTCTGAAAGGCTGGCGGCTGGCGTTTCCGCTGCGGGCTGGGTGCCGGCCGTTGTCGCCGGGTGGCGGCCGATGCGGCGGCCTTGGATGCGTCCCTCCCGCTGATGGCAGCCATGGGGCGGCGCGGTGGGCCGCCGGTCGGAGTCGCTCCCTGTCCATGGTGGGCCACCGGTCGGAGTCGCTCCCTGTCCATGGTGGGCCGCCGGTCGGAGTCGCTCCCTGTCCATGGTGGGCCGCCGGTCGGAGTCGCCCCTGCCCATGGTGGGCCGCCGGTCGGAGTCGCTCCATGCCCACAGATGGGCCGCCCGTCGCCCGCCGCCGGGAACGCTCCAGAACGGATGGCGGCGGTGTGCGGGTCGGGGCTGGGCGGCGTCTCTGGGTGGGAGTGTTGTGACCTTGACCGGCCGGCGCCAGCCGCACCACCCGGCCTGATGTATTGTATAATGGATGGGCCGGTCGGGAGGCTGTCATTACGCTGTGCTGTTCGCCGGTAACGGGACGTTGGGCTACGGGGTGTCATGGTGACTGGCTGCATTTCAGACCATTCACCTTTTATGGTGGTTTGAAAGAAACATATATAAGCTTTTTTTGTTGAGTGAAATCACATTTCTCCTACTCAGCTACTATCATCAGCGCCCGCCCGCTGACTGACCAGGCGACCCGCTGTGGGATCCGATTATATCTCCCCGTTATGGATAGCTAGGTCTCCGGGTATCTATCCTCTGCCAGCTATATATAACTAAGTTTGGCTGCGGTTATCTCTGCCCACTGTAGATAGATGAGCTCCGGGCTCTCGATAGCCGGGACTCAGAGTGTCTGCTCTCTGCGGAGCGGGACGGCTTGTCGACACCATCCCAGCGCGCCGCCTGCTAATCGGTGGCGGAGCTGCGGTATCAGAGCGGCTCGGCTCGCTGGAAACCGGCTCACGTTACATTTCGCAAAAATACTCGAGGCAAGCGTGCTTTTGTCGCAGCCGGCTCCATGAGTGATATGATGACACGCACGCCAGGGTTGACTGAGCCCTGATCCTTGTCAGCATACAGCAACAGCACCAGTTCCACACATGGCCGTTGTGTCATGTTGAGAAATGCAGGGTAGGTATACGGACCATGAGCAGAACAGCTGTCGTCACTAGCCTGTCGCCCAGGGTGAGGGAGCGCCTTTGTGGGCGCCTGTGTGTGTCGGCCGGCGTGGCTGGCGGTACTGTGACCCTGAACGGGCGGGCTCCGATTTATGGTGCCCGGCTGCGGCCTTGGTGCCCTATTGACTGCCCTCAGTCAGTCAGTGCTGCCCCGCCCTCTGTCTGCTGGCTGATCTGTCGGCCTGCCGTCGCTCCAGAGTCCAGACTCCCCGCCTCAGGGGCCTGACCCGGCCCGGCCTGACCCTCTGCCGGGCTGCCGTGACCAGTGTGCCCTCTGTGACCTCCGAGTGGCCCAGTGGAGCGGCCGGCTTCCGTCGGGGCCCGGCCGCCTTTGTTTGGGTGACGGTGGCGACAGAGGTGCCGGCCAGTCCGGCCGGAGGCGGGCCCATGACGCTGTGAATGACGGCACCACTGAGCTGGCTGGCAGCCCGAACACGTGGTGGACTGGGAAGGGCAATAGAAGGCACCGCCACCGGCCGCGTCTGGGCACTCGGCGTCAGCCCCACCTTGTTCCTTCAGGCCGCGCCTTGATCCACTGCATGTCGAGACGCCGGATAAATATCGATGAAGCTCACACACGATAGAAATTCATAAGCGTGACTTCTGTGCATTTTTTTAGCTGTGGCTGTTGAACAATGCTGTGCTGTTGTACCTACAGGGTTGTAACTTGTAGCAACAAATGTCAACATGCTATTGTTTGGGAAACATGTGATATCGGCTTGCTTTGTCGAGTCTTTGAGTTGCATACAAATGTTAAATAGCAGTGGTGTTCGACTGGTTGCCAGTTCTTAGCAACAACGTGCTTTTAACGATGCCGCTGAGGGATTTTGTGGAAGTAGGACAGAACAATTTAAGTTCAAATTTAGATTTATATGTCAGCGCTTGCATGCATTGTAAAATACATATTTGTATGTCAACAAGGCAAGTGAACGACATAACTTGACATAACAATACAATTAATGCAATATATCTCCAATAATTTGCAACACGTTATCTATATCGAGGGTAGTTTTCTGTTACGCTGTGGTTTTATATCGCTGTCTGCTACAGCGCGTCAAAGCGTGCTCTGAGCACTGCATGGTGACCTGACGGCTGCCGGATCTGTGACGTGACGCCTGCCGGGTCTGTGACGTGACGCCTCCCGGGTCTGTGACGTGACGCCTGCCGGGTCTGTGACGTGACGGCTGCCGGGTCTGTGACGTGACGGCTGCCGGGTCTGTGACGTGACGGCTGCCGGGTCTGTGACGTGACGGCTGCTCACTCAGACCCCCGGCGGCGGTGTTGTCCGGCCGCGTCTGTCGCCAGGGATGGGTCAGTGTGTGCAGGGCGGAGTGCCGCCGGTGTCCGCCCCGGCCGCCGGTGTGGCTCAGCACCCGGCGGCCGGCCCGGCACCTGCTGTCCGCTCAGCAGCGGAGTCGGCAGCGGCCGGCACTGCCCTCCCGTCCGAGCAGAGGTCCGCCCCAGCGGCGGCAGCGGCGGCGGCCCCCCGGCTGCAGCCGCCTGACGTGAGCTCCGGAACAGCCGGCCACACCACTGCGCGTGGCCGGCGCAGTCTGTCCGTGGCCGGCGTAGTCGGACGGCATGTCTGTCCAGACACGCTGATGAATTGCACGACAGATGAAGCACGGCGGCGTTCCCAGGGCACGGCGACGTTCCCAGGGCACGGCGACGTTCCCAGGGCACGGCGACGTTCCCAGGGCACGGCGACGTTCCCAGGGCACGGCGGCGTTCCCAGGGCACGGCGACGTTCCCAGGGCACGGCGACGTTCCCAGGGCATGGCGGCGTTCCCAGGGCACGGCGACGTTCCCAGGGCACGGCGGCGTTCCCAGGGCACGGCGACGTTCCCAGGGCATGGCGGCGTCCCAGGGCACGGCGACGTTCCCAGGGCACGGCACGCTCGTCTGAACACGCTGATGGAGAGCACACGGCCACAACACGCTCGTCTGCCCACAGCCAATGCTGATGCATGACCTGTCAAAGATGAAAGCGTTCGACAATCGTTCACATTAAAGCATCTGGGAAAAGTTAAGTTAACGAAGCTTTATGAATGTGAAAGCATTCACGTTTCATTGAGTTGGAACATGGGAGCATCAAATGGGTCTCGCATGGAAATGCGTTATAAAAGGCCAGCATAGAACACTGGTCCGACTTTCTCCTGCTGAATGTGAATGTTTGCACTTTGACTGTTCTGGACACGGAACTCGGGGCGCTAAGTGTTCTGGCCGTTCACCGCTTCTGTTCGTCATGGCCGGCTGCCGTCTGTGCTCAAATCAGGGCTGCACGCCTCATTGGCAGATCAGCGAACTATGGACTGGAAATCTCACGGCACCGCTCGTCGCTATCTGTTGGCGGTGATTAACAGCACGTCCACACTGTTTGGCTCTGGATTGAGGAGCCGCTGTTGAGACATAAAGACATACAATAAAAAGGCATCAAAGAAAAGTCACACGAGAGAGACGGCGACTGTCTAGTGTGGCCACTCAGCCGGTAGGCCACGCGCCCCTGCCGCCCGTTGTATCCAAAATGCTGGATCTGTTCAATGAACAGGCAGGCGGTTGCTGCTGGTCTCGCTGGCGTTATTGACTGCCGTCGTTGACTGCCGCTGCGGTGACATTTGTAGCAGCTCAGCAGCAGCAGCATTGCCGGCCGGCCGGGGACCGGGCGGTGTTGGGATAGGTCCGTCTGTTCGGCCGCCGCCGTGCCCTACGGAGGGGCAGCGCAGGACGGCAGACTCCGTTTTAAGTGACTCAGGGCAGCTGTCCGCGGCTGGTCGGACAGGTGGCCGCCACACCTGGGACACCGCCTGTAGAGACCGAGGCCCGGCACGTCCCCCGCTCCCCGTGATGACCTGGTAACCCGCTGACCAGACGTGCCGGGCCGGTATCGGCCCGGGCCGCTGGCTGTCGGCCGGCAGGCGTGGGAAGGTACGGAGCTAGACTGCCCGGCCCGATACCGGCGCCAGCTGGAGTTATCGCCCTGCGCTGCAGCACCAGTGAGGCTCCGCTTCTGAACTGCTCTCGGCGGCCGGCGGAGCGACTGAGCCGGAGCCCTGTCTGTCCACTGGGGAAGTGGCCGGCCGAGTGTTTGGACGGGGGTTCAGCGAAGCCGCTCCGTAAATATACTCTGCAGCCCGACACCGACGGCCGCTCACTATAGCCGCGCTGGCGGACTGCAGTGGTGGCGCGGTGGGGGAGCGACAGGGCGGCTGGAAATGAACTGCTGATCCAGTGGATCCAGTGGGTGACTGGAAGGCAGCTGCCGATCCAGTGGCGTGGTGGGGGACCGACAGGGCGGCTGGAACGGAGCCGCTGAAAGAGATTTCAGGCTATGGCGCTTCAGGGTATGGCGTTTCCTGGTAGTTGTAGTGTTGCATGCTGGGATACACGGACTCGCTTCCACGCTGCTTCTGGCCTGCCACCGTGTGGTGCCGCCGCCGCTGTGTGTCGCTGATGGACCGTCGTGGTGCAGCGATGGCCGGCGTTTTCAGAGCCTGTACGGCGTCAGCAGTGTTCAAAATACCTCAAAAATCTTCATCTTTGTCAAGTTGAGTGAAAAATGACACCCAAATGTAAATAGTTTTCCACCCTCACTCCCCATTTCAGGAGCAAATTTTCCACTCATAGTTTATAAATTGTTATTGTTATTATAATATAAAACATGTATTATAATAATAGAAACTACTGCTTTTCTCATACAAAGTAAATCAACATTGTACCATTTGGTGCATAATTTTCCGCTCTCATGGTCTTTTTGGGCTCGAATTTTCCAATCTGACACCAAAGCTAATATTAAATTTCGTTACACTGGGCATCCGGCTGTCGTGTCACCTACTGGTCTCTGACTTTCGTCCTGTGTGTGTGTCTGTCTAGGTCGCCAACATGCCTTGCCTCCAGCCCCAGCAGCCGGCCCCCTACTTCAAGACCCAGGCCGTGGTCAACGGCGAGTTCAAGGAGATCAGCTTGGACGACTACAAGGGCAAGTACCTGGTGCTGTTCTTCTACCCGCTGGACTTCACGTTCGTCTGCCCGACCGAGATCATCGCCTTCAGCGAGGCCGCCAAGAAGTTCAGGGACATCAACTGTGAGGTGAGTGATGCCGGGAGAGGTGGGGGTCAGGTCAGTATCGCTAGCAACGAGGTCAACGTCAGGGGCGTGGGAAGATTTCAGGGACGGCGGGAGACGTCACGGGAGGGGCAGGGATACGGCAACGTGTGTAGGAGCTCAGTGCACGATGCACATCAACATTGGATATATGCTATGTATTATGTACCATTGTACCACATTCGTCATTCAAGCAACGTAAGCATAACAGCATAGCGTGTTATTCGTTTGTGCTCACCGATGTGACAACAGGATTAATATAATTTTGATTGTCTCTTTCCTGATCCGCGTGGTTTCTGACTTCTGAGGTTTTGCGTCATACTTTTTCATTGGTTATTGACGATGCATGTGTCGTGTTCTGCTGTGAAGTTCAGAGCGATCCATGTATGTTCAGTGTTGCCTCTGTGGGATCCTGACGCCGATAGGGCTGGCGGCTCAACTGAAGTTCTCTGCATGTAACAGTGGCAGAGATCTCCGTCCGCCGCATGCATATTCCGGATTTTGGCCTTTTTTACATTTCGACTCTAAGTTTTGTTTTCTGAACATTTCTTCTCATTTTTGGAAATGCCTTCCCTGTTCACCTGACCTTCCTACTTCCTAGCATGGTTATTCCTAACATGCTAACAAACTAAAGTATAATGTTTATCAGGAATACGTTTGTCCTAGTTTTTTTCATATAAATTTTCCTAAAAATAATTTGTTTTCTCCATCTACGAGTATATATAGATTTTATCTCCGGCACCAGGTCACCAGCCGATAAATCCGCCCCTGTCCCCGGCGCTGGCGATCGGTCCGTGGTGTGCTGTGTAGCCAGCTGCCTGTTCTGGAGTGTTCGATCCTCCGGCGTCGCGCCGACCCCGGACTGGGTCTGGCCTGGACGCGCACTGTAGCCGGCTGCCTGTTCTGGAGTGTTCGATTCTCCGGCGTCGTGCCGACCCCGGACTGGGTCTGGCCCGGACGCGCACGGTGTGGGAGCGTCTGTTACATAACGCCTGCCGCCCGCCGCCGGTTAGTCGGGCGGCTGCGGTCGGGCCGCGGCCACTGGAGCGGGGCGGAGCGAGTTTCCACGGTCGTCCGACACGGCTGACGACCTGCACACCACCGCTCCTTCCCTCCCTGTAAAGGTGGCCGCCCACTGCACGGCGCCTAGTCGTCTAGCGGCAGAATTTAACGTGACAGCCTATAGAAAGTCAGCTGATTTACGCCTAATCGCGTTCACCGCGTTCCCTATAGGCTGTTATGTTAAATTCTGCCTCTAGGCGATTACGCAAGTGCAGCGGCCGGGCACCTGTCTGCTGCTACCCTCCACCGGGAGCCGGCAGGACACCTCCCCGCTGCGGCCTGTCCGTGTGGTCCAGCCGCCGCCCCGCTCCGGACCAGACGTGCCGTATGCCGTCATGCGAGGCACGCGACGCCGCGGCGACATTCCCGCTTCGCTACTATCAGCTGCGGTAACGTGTAGCGCCGCCCGGTTTTTGCCGTTTCCTCCGATAGAAAACTCGACGACACGTGGCTTGTATGGTGCAGGTATTTACGGTAGGGAACCTTCCTGATGGGCGCAACGCAGGCGTTCCAGACCCAGCAGTGTGTTCGGGGACGAGCCGGGTCGGCCTCTCTCAGGTGCCTGTTGTCCGGCCCGGCGGCCCGGCTATCGCGCTCGATCACCCTGAGCGACAGTGCCGGCCGCTATCAGTGAACGTCCGACCACTGATCGTGCCATCGACCTCCGCCCGCCCCCGCCCGCCCCGCCGCGCCCCCTCCCCGCCCCTCCCCGCCGCGCCCCCTCCTCCCCGGGCCGAGAGGAGGGGGCGGCGTTATCGGGCCACGCCGCTCGCCGCCACCGACATAACGGCATTCCGAGCTATTATACGGCCCTGCTGCGGGCCTGGCAGATTCTGCCGCTGCTGACTCTGTAGTCGCTGGCAGATGCTGCCACTGCGGACCCCGTCACTGGCAGATGCTCCCACTGCGGACCCCCTCCCCCCCCCCCGACATATACTGCCGCTGCGGACCCGGTCAATGCGGACCTTGTCACTGGCAGATACTGCCGCACTAGCCACTGACGCTGACAGGTATATGGTCAGCCACTTTCACGATCGAGTACCGCCGCAATGGATCGCAGGTATTGGAGCCGTTCGGTGTCCAGCGGCTCAGCTGGTGATCGTATTTTCCGTCCCATTTCGCTGACGAGTTTGTCGCCGTGTGGGGGATGAGCGCCGCCGGACGCGGGACGGTGGAAAGTGACGCGTCATAATCCACCCACCGGAACTGCGTGGAGAGTACGCTAACGAAAACTCAAATATTCGTTAATACCGCGCAGTATCCGTAGTATACAGTCGAGAGCTATACAATGTGTGTCTATGTAGGTCCTCAGTGCCATCCTGTCCCTCGCCTGTCGGCCGGATACCGCTGCTGTCACCACCAGGCCGGTGTTTGTGGGACGACACCCCGTCAGCAGCCCGGCACCTCCCGTGTTTTGTGGGCCGTTTTTGCGCGCCGGCCGCGCCGTGCCTCCACAGCCCGGCACGTACGGGCTCCCATTGTGACGGCTGCAGGCCATTGTTTGGCGGAACACAGCCACTGCCCGACCGTGCTAACTTCCTCGACCCCGTGCAAATATATGCTCTGCTATATTTTCACTGCTGCCTTACGCCCCCGTTGTACTAGGGTCAGGTAAAACTGGCGCACTGCGGCTACCGTTGCTTGTTCACGGTTCCGCCGCAGACGTATTGCTACTGGGTTTAGATTTGTCCTGCAGCTCGCCCGTCAGCCGTCATGTCTGGAGAGGCTGGTCTCCGGCTGTCTCGCTGTCAGACCACCTGTCAGCCGTCATGTCTGGAGAGGCTGGTCTCCGGCTGTCTCGCTGTCAGACCACCGCATAACACGCGGCTGTGGCTGGTCCGCGGCTGTGGCTGGTTAGTCCTGTGCCCCTGCTCCTTCTGCAACACCACCACCCCGCCCAGTGTGCCTTACCTGACCGCGGCTGACTGGGTGACTGTAAAGGTGCAGCCCTATACTCGTGCATACTGCATAGTTATGTCTGTCTTCCGAGTCGGACTGTGCACCAGCGGTCTGTGTATGTAGTAACTGATCGTACGACTTTTCCGTTGACTGGCTGTCTGTTGCCTGTGCAGGTGCTGGCCCGCTCCACACCCCAGTAGTCGTGTGTATGTAGTATGTACTGTGCACTGTAACAGAGCCTGACTGTGCCCGTGTATTGCCTGTGCAGGTGGTGGCCTGCTCGACTGACTCACACTTCAGTCACCTGGCCTGGATCAACACGCCGCGGAAGCAGGGCGGTCTGGGTGACATGAACATCCCGCTGCTGGCCGACAAGAACATGGCCATCTCCCGCGCCTACGGCGTGCTCAAGGAGGACGAGGGCGTCCCCTTCAGAGGTGAGAGACGAGGGCGTCCCCTTCAGAGGTGAGAGACGAGGGCGTCCCCTTCAGGGATGAGAGACGAGGGCGTCCCCTTCAGAGGTGAGAGACGGAGACAAGCAACGGCACGCTGAAATTCCACTGTAGATGTCCATTGTCCAGATTTTGTGTCTGAAGTTCCGTATCTACCAGGCCTAGGCTGCGCCCAAAGTAGTGAAGTAAACGTATTATTCGGATGTCTAAAAACCCTGACGTTCCATATAGCTCTACGCAGAGTATCGGGCTGTAGGTACGTCTTTCCCAGCGCAGTGAGCTGGCGACCGTCCATGTTGTGCCGACGTGGTGGCTCCGCAGTGTTCCACGGCCGTCCGCTCTGTCGGGGCGGACCCGGCCGTTTGTTTGGTTCGACTGGCCGCACTCACTGTAAACTGTGCTGCTCTGTTGTTCGGGACCTGTCATCTGGTCTGTCAGCGTCTCGGGTCTGAGTGAGCAGCACACGCACTGAGACACCAGACAAGCAGACATGGCACGTAGCAGACACGAGCGGATTAGACCAGAGCAGACCAGAGGACTGTAGACCAAACGACCAGATGGACCAGGCTGGACAAGCGTAGAACAAACTAGACCTGATAAAAAAACGCAGACCAGACCAGACCAAACGTGTCGGAACAGAACAGACCACACGACTGACGGTGCATTGGAGACAGGTGGCCAAACGTGGCCGGTGGGGTCTCTCCGCTCCATGGAATGCTGACCTTGGCTGTGGATGGTTCTTTGAAGGCAGATCATCTCCGTAGAGATCATTACGCAATCCGACTGTCAGGAATTTCCGGTATTAAGTCGCTTTTGGAATCCCCGTCGGGCGTTGTATTGTTAGGTGCCTTCTTTCTCAGAAGTAAAGTTAAGTTTTTCCCTGCTCTCAATCCGTAGCTAATCCTGATTTCCTGCTATACTAATCAGTAATACCTAATACAGGTCCAGGAATCATGTCATGTAGAATGTCATTTCCTGTGATTCCCCGTAACGGCTTGCATGATTTGACGGGATAGTTGACTGATCGCTGTATATCGCTGATCTCCCTCCGCCCAACTTCCCTAGCATATAGCCACTGAGACACTCCGCGACACGCTCGAACGTCCAGAGGTCAGTTGGTGGAGAAGACGGTGCGTGGTGAGAGGGAGGGGGGCGACTGTGGGGCTTTCTGTCATTCTGTCATTCTGTAAACGATCTGCTGCAGCCGTCATCCGTTCAAATGAACCCAATTTCCATAAATATTGCCGCTCAAAAGCCGCAATAAACCTGATTGCATGGAAATCGTGTGTCCCAGCGGATGTTCCAATCGGCCGCGCGGCGGCCGGCGGCAGTCACGCGACATTTCGACACGTATTGATGCGGACGGCGGCCATTTATTCATGGCGCTCGTGCTGACAGTGACCGCTTTAGAGCTGAGTAGATGAAGCGACACGTCAGTTGGACACAGTTTCCCTGTTTGATATCGTGGGTCGGCGTGGGAGCGGGGTTATGACGTGTCTGCCGTGACGGGGGAGTATTGAGGGGGGCAGTGGGCTGGGTGCGGTGCGGCCGGGGTGTAGTCGGTCACAGCGCGGTGCGAACCGCCCTCGCCCGGCACTGCACCGCCGGCCACCGGGCCGCCGCGCCGCCGGCCTGTATCGAGCCCGGCCCAGTCACTCCAGTGGCTGGGACCTGCCGGCGGCGGGAGCTTATGTCACGTCACGTCACGCCCGCCCGGTCGTCACGTCACGTCTCAGCAGGACGCCGTGTCCGGCTCACAGTCCGTCAGAGCGGCGTCATATGGTCGACGTCACGGTCCCGTGTGGTCCGCCGGCCGCCGGTGACGAGTCACGCCGTGCTGCCGACGGCCGTGTAGCGGCGGTCTTCAGTGACGGTCTGCTGACGGCGGGCCGGAGGTCTGTCTGGACTCTGTCTGGACTCTGTCTGGACTCTGTCTGGACTCTGTCTGGACTCTGTCTGGACTCTGTCTGGAC
>JARBER010017683.1:0-12661 GCA_030265075.1 Balanus glandula | reverse complement strand
CACTGGACACTGGACACTGGACACTGGACACTGGACGCTGGACACTGGACACTGGACACTGGACACTGGACACTGGATACTGGACACTGAGCAGCTGGCGTCACCAGACAGTGGTCGTGTCCACAGGAGTGTGTACCCAGGCTGAACGGCGCAGCGTTGGAAAGTAGCCTCGCGCAATGTTTATCGTAATCGGGAAATACGCCTGCTGAAAGTGTCTCGCAGATACGAAATTTGGTGTGAGCTTGATCCAGTCATGGGTAGTTAGTGTAACGCTACAATAGCTCAATACGAAATTAACTATGTGCTCTTGATCATATTGCGGTTAGTTATATTGTTGACTGAATATTTAATTATTTCATTAATACTATATAGTTCTAAGCTAAAGTAATCAAATTATGTTAAAACCATGTTATGAATATCACCTGTACTCTCCGCTGAAGATATACCAATAGACTTTGACCCAAACCTAAACAGTTGGCAAAGTTACTGCAGAATACTCATGGCTGTCTATTGACACTAACATGACATGTATTATCTGGCGTTAAGTTTTAAGGCATTCGACGAAGTAAAACATGTCTTACTCGCATGAGATGACTTATTTAATGTCCTTCAGTGACATATCATTTTATGGGGTATGTTAATACCGTAGTAGTAGATTATCCTGCATGTAATGTTGAATTGTTTTCTGTTTGTTCGTGAAAGGGACTGATGGTGGCAGTTTTGTGCCGCATGTATGTAGTCGCAAAGTGCCTCCTTTTGATAGCTTATCCCCGAAGAAAAATCAGCGCTGGGCTTTGGGACTTAGTTTCAGGCATTCACAACTGGCATATTATTTTCAGGCTACCAACGGCTTCCTGATGATAACCACTCAGAACGGGAAGCTGCTTTATATTTCGGACAACGCCGCCGAGTACCTGGGCCACTCCATGGTGAGTAACGATGCCTTTTACTCACTCTCGGAGTACACGGTGCCTTCTACCCACGCTCGCAGTACACGGTGCCTTCTGCCCACCATCTGAGTGCACGGGGCCTTCTACCCACCCTAGCAGTAGGTACATACACGCGGTGCCTTCTACCCACCCTCTGAGGGCACGGGTCTTCTACCCACCCTCACAGTAGGTACACGGTGCCTTCTACCCACCCTCTGTGTGCACGGTGCCTTCTACCCACCCACGCTCGTTGTAGGTATGTACATAGTAGGTACACGCTACTTACCCTTTGAGTACACGGTGCCTTCTATCCACCCCCGCACGACTTCCTCTGCTGCAGTTCTTTCGGAGAGCTGCGGGAACACTGACCACTGCCAGACAGAGGCCAGGTCGTGTGGGGTCCTCTGTGGACGACTTGGAGCTCTCGGACGTTGACGTCAGCTATTGCAGGTTAATTGATCAGTCGAAAAGACTTCGACAATGTATCGGTAACTTACAGGATTATTATCCGGATCATTAGCAGATTGCAATCGAAAGTATTGCTCGGATACACGTCTACTGCATTAACACCCGCCTCCGCTGGCCGAGCTTTGTGCATTACACGTGCTCTGCTGCCGATCTTCACACCTTTCGTTCGCACATCTCTGGGGAGATGCAACTACTGTTTCTAGTGGTTCCCAGTAATTTCGCTACGGGACCCCAACAATGTTCCGTGGTTTGGTAAAGGTCAGCACGCCCATGCATGCGACAACGCGACAAGTAATTAACTCTGCTGCGGAGACAAAGAATGATTCCTTTGTTAGCCTTGTCGCGTTTGCTGACTGCAAATCTGTTCCACTGATCTGATCACAAGCCAAGGTTTATAAGCATTCACCTTTGCAAGATAACTCCGTAACATCCAACCAATGGATGTCACCGTGCTGGTTTAAACCATTACACCTTGAGGCGATCATAACAGGGAAAAATCAAATGACTTCGTCACTCAATGATTTTTATTTCCGTGTAGCATAGGCTCTTTGATGGATGAATGGTTCTAACCAGAATGATCTAGGAAGACATGTTGGGAAACTGCCACACTCACACGTAGCTGGACGGGTTAGCTACTGATTACGGGAAGATACTGATTAATGGATGGGCAATACGTGGAACCATGTTTATATCTTGAGTCCGGTTTGGAAACAGTGGCCTTCACATAAAAGCAGTCTTTATTCCACACTGAGGTGACATGCTGGAAAACCCAGGCTCCGAAGCAGTTTAAGACTCTTTCAACTTCGAGCTTAATCAGGTTTCAGTTACGATATGGTAAAAATGATGCTAATGTTCTGTATTCCACAAGCGTTCATAATTGCGCTCCCATAATATCATGGCCGTATAAAAACGTAGCTTTACCGTGTATTCTAGCAGTATATTGCGGGTTTAACCGAGCGGGCGAGAAGTGTTCATGGTATTTCTCGTCAGCTTGCTAGAAAAACTTGCACTCGATCCGGCCATATAGACGCTCCTTACAATGTAACAACTTTATAACCATTGCCACGTTTGAGATTTAACTTCACCATTGTATGTTTACATCTAATAAAGTTTACTTTGAGCAAAAATATGCACATACAATATAATACCTAACTCATTGTACACAGTTACAGTTTGACTAGGTTATTATTATTTGTTATTATTATTATATGTATTTTCATGACGTTACAACTATATGGACATTACCTCAATTAGTTTAACTTTTGATCAGTTTCACGCCTAAATAAAGCAGCGCATTCTTTATGATTTTTCAATATACTTCTTGAGCACATCTTAGAGCGCCTTCCAACATTAAACTTGGTCTTAACTTATGTTTTGTTAACATCCTGTAGCCTTTTTCATGAAGATGCTTACACACCGGTTGTATGTGTAGGTTGAAGATTCCTATTTTTCAACTGTATCATAATGCGCGATATACGCGTTTTGTAGTCGGTGACGGTGTGCGGTCGACTGTGCAGACCTGGCGTGATGCCTTTTGTTAGGACTTAAGCAATAAAAACGCACGTATTTGTAAATTTGTATTTCTTGTTTGTTTAGATTACCATTATGAAAAGACCTCCTTTGTTATAAATCTTAATTTGTGTGGTATTGCTTATATTCACACGATGGACCATGAAGCATGAAATGCCCAAGACGTGCACCTTTTTTGGATTTGGAAAGGAGATCATTTGAAATTTAAAACAGCGTGCCTGCTCGATCGTCGCCCAAATATACGTTTTACTGGTTCTTTATGAGTGTACAGTTGTACACTGTACAGTTTACACTTAAAACACGTGTAGGAGCTGCATCGCATTTCTTCTAACCGCATATTACTAATCTTTCAGTTGTACTTCCTGTACCCGTTTGCGTGATGACTGGCTCAGCGGCTTAACGTCAGTCCGTAGCAAACGCTTCGCTCAGCCCCTGACACAATGCTCAATATTTCAAACAAAGTTCTATTCATAACGATTAATAATGATCTTCTCCAGGTCAGGTTCGGGCTTCTTCAACTAGGTCAGCTCAATTCGTTCACAGACCATCGTTAATCAGTGTGCAGGCAGGTAATACCGCTCTTCGCAAATCATTTTCTCTCGGCTGCAGCTCCGGACATCTCCACTCCTTGTAAACATTAAAAGCCGAAAATATGACCGAATGCACATCAGTGGCGCATGATAGAGTGTATCTTCATAGAAGTGGCACAACATGAGTTATGCTCTTGAATTTCTCCTCTCTGTGCCACCACTCCCCGCAAATGATTTTCGTCTCTCACCGAAGCCGAACATGACACATATCTCCGCGCAGCGTTCGGCATGGAAATTTGACCGGAGCAAAAACCGTTCCAACCTCTGACTAGAGATTGCTGCCGTTTGACCGCCAGGTCGGGCAGTCTGACCTGACTGAGTCTGACCGGGAAACGGCTGCAGTGCGTGCAGCGGCGTGCCGGCTGCGTGTTCCGACACACGGCCGAGCGCCTCTAAAACCGGCCCGTCATCAACGGCCGGCCGCTCCACCGGCCGAGGCGGGTCACGTGACCTCAGCGGCCGCGCCGGCGCCCGGTCACGTGACCGGCCGGGCTCGCCGCGCCGGTGAACCGTGTGACCCCTCGGCCCCCTGGCGCGGAAGAGGAGCGTTCTAAATCTCGGCCGGGCGGCGGGGGTGCCAGCTTACCGCCTCTAATAATCTGCGGCGGCCGCACTGCTGGCCGCGCCCGCTGAGAGCCCGCCGGGGGCAGCAGCGGCGCCGCGCGGTGTCCCAGATGGAGATATCGACACCGCCGCCGCCGCCGCCGCCGCCCCCGCCCGCCGCCCGCGCCGTGCTGCTCAAATGGCCGGCACTGGACTAAATTAGACTCATACTGCCGATGTTAATGCCGCTCGGCAGCTGAATCGGGCGCTACCCACGGCCGTGGGAACGCCAAGTGTATTCCGGATTTTGTTCTTAATATCATCGTGATTAATGTGGAGTAAATTGGTGGCGCTGACGTCAAAGTGACGCGTGGCTGTGGGGTTGTTTCCAAGGGCAGGTCTGTCCCCACGGGCACCGCATCCTGGTCGCTAATTGTGCAGGCTGTGACGTCATCGGTGACCTCTGGTCGCAGCTTCCTCGGCCGTGTCCTGGTTGGTGGGGACCGGCGCTGTTGCGAGCCGCTCTAGCTGAGGCCCACCCAGAGCCGGCGGTTTGGAGTGTAGTCGGGCTGCACTAACTGGGACGAAATAGGGACGTACTCGTAAACGAAGTGTACGCCAAGGAGGTTCGCTCTGCGCTGTGCATGCCAACTAGCCAACCTGTTTCATCCTGATGCCTTTAAGTGTGTATAGATGTTTTGTAGATGATTGTCGTAAAACGTGAACTCTCGATACCTCTGAGTAGCTCGCCATAATCAACCTGAGTAATTAAAGTGTAGCAATTCTGTTTTCATCTTCTTGTACGCATCATAAAAGCCTTTGATCGGAAAGTAATCGGGACTATTATTGGATCATGAGCTTATGAATTTGTATTGCTATTTTTCGACGTTAGGCTGATGTAAAGTGAAGACAAAGCGTAATAACATGATGCAACATTTGTGAGATTAGTGAACTTAAGTTCAATACCACTTCAAAAACCAATTCAAATTCATTCGATAGCTGTATACTTAAATATTTATCTTACTTTGTTGGCTGAGTATTTCAGTTGTCGTATTTATGTCTGGCTATATTACCTATCAGCTCATGAGAGTGGCAATCAGAAGCCAGCATTAGTCATCAATACCGTCTGTGATGGGGTCAAACGAGACAGAGGAATTTAATACCGGTCTGGAACGATCTCAGCTGGCATTCCTGACGGGTTGGGCCACAGTGTGTCCCAGCGGGGGTGGTCTATGCAATGTGCATCTCACGGATGTGATGCTATCTTGACTTGCATACTTTTTAATTGCTTTTGAATGTCTGACTGCGCAACGCAGCAAGTCCAACATCTCCCAGTGGGTCCTAGTGTGCCCGCCTGTAACTCCCTGTACATGAAATCAAACTATTTGTCTGCCAAGCTAGCCTAACATATGTTCTGCAGTGTTTTCCGGTTCTTTGAGCGGCCTGAGAACATTCGCTTCTCGGAACACATCGCCGGTAATTCACTATTACAGGGCAGCGCAGCCAGAAAACAGCTATTATCGTCAGTGGCTTATTAGAGCCTTCTGGTGGCTTGCAGCGCCGGCTAGTCGACAGTTTCCTCAACTCACCAGACTCACACACGCTGCACGAAAATGTTGCGCGTCTGTTGACGGCAGCGTTTCGAGTGGTTTCCAGCTGCGTCAGCGTAGTGGGTTCGAGAGAGCAGACTCTACTTAGTACCAACTGCACGGCCAGAGAGCTTGGCTAGGCTAGACTATCATCTGGGATACGGTGTTTTATGATCGTGCACCAATGTCCAGCAGTATAGTTGGCATAGTACCTACCAAACTTCTCCAGTGCATTAGAGTGCGTTATTCACCGCTGTAACTCAATGAAGGTAATCAATAGTCGCAATGACTGCCTTTGAAGTCATAAGCGTGTCCAAGCACAATACCTTCCCAGAGTTATGACTATGCTGAGGCTGTCAATAAGTGAGACGGGAACAGCTCTTGGAGTCTACTCACCAATGCTACAGACATGGAGTGCACATAAGCGCCATAGGAAATAGCCGAGGGACTCTTGTTCATAAGCACACATACCTTATTGGTAATCAACGGGTTTATTTATGAACCATCTTAAGTTATTCCAATTACCCATCGATAGACAAAGGTTATATTTTAGGTTTGCAAATTGCCTGCGAGGATCACCCGATCCAATGTGGGATCTGGCGGGGAACGAATGGGGCTTTACCTGCTCATTCATGCTTACTTCAACATTATATTCAAGAACGATACACGGAAAGAGAACACATATGTCGCTCTATATTCCCCACAATTGTTGACGGTAAAGGAAGTGTCAGCATACATAAGTTTCCTGCTGCTAAGTGACTACATCACATTAAGTATATCACATGATGACATATGATGTCATCTACCTTTTTCAACCGAAATGTGTGGCATGTTCTTTACGACTGGTGCCACGCTGCTCATATTTTTGGATAATTATATATGTTGACAGTAATTATTTCAAAATATACTGTCATGTAATGCTGGATACGCAACACATTCACAAACGCTTTTAGACCAATATATCATGCTGTCGCTTGCAACAAACAGGTGTACATTGATCTTTCCACTCAGACCTAACTCTCCCAGAGTCTATTCCATTTCCACAGACTGGAACTCCTTTTATTGTGACATCATTCATTCGACATACATTTTACCACCTTCTGAGCGTATAGCCTCGTGTCGCAGCAAACGGTGCATGCTTCCGACCATTACTGCTTGGCGTTTCGGAGCCCGCCTTGCCCCTCGGCTGGCTGCGCGTCGGACCATTTTCCTGCTTCCGACGCCCCCTGCCCGCCGTTTCATAGCGCGCTCTCTGCAACAAAGCGCATTGTATCGCTATCAGTCTGGGCCCGAGTCCGAGTCTGCCTCTGCGCCTGCGTGTGTGTGTGCAGTAGCCCAAGCCCTCTGGTCCGCACACAGCAGCTGGCTTTAGAGGAGTACAATGGTTCAAAAGTCCATTTTGACGAACGACAATGGTACATGGGTGCAGCAATGAAGGACTGCAAAGTGACGCTATTTCGAGGACTACAACTGGTGTCAACTTGGATATTACTGTAAGGACGCTGACATCGCCTAGCGTTTATTTTTAGTCCACACCTTGCTGTAGGCCGGCGGGGGCGTGGGAAGTCTCTGTCGGCCGGCCGGGGGCGTGGTCTGAGAGGACGCTGGTGTCGATCGGCTCGGACACGCCCCCTGGCGCTGACCGACCACAGTCGCTGCAGCCGCCCCCGACCAACACCGCACTGCACGGCTTTCGCTCTTTGTCCGTCGCAAGTTGCAGAAATCATTCCCTCTAATGAATCAGATCGGCTTGATAAGCGACTGCGGTAAAGTGTCTTTTATTGCAGTGCTTTCTTTTATGCTGCTTATGAGCGGCATGTGCTCAATATTGGCGGCTGATCTTTTTATTGTGGCTTCTAATTGAGATTTCAAGGTTCATCGGTGGTTTATTGTTGCGTGGCACATTTGTGGCCTTTCCCTGCAGCAGTTAAAACCGCGACTAAATGTAGCGATAAGTTCCGTTGGCGTTAACAATAGAAATACAACTATCTCCCAGCCGTGTCTGTGTGGTGCCGCAACTCGTATCTGGCGAAAATCTTATCGATCAGCAGGCGCTGCCAAATGTCCATCTGGCAGCGTCGAGCGAGCGCGATGGCTGCGGACGGCGCCGCGGCTCTGTGGCCAGGCCGGCCAGGATGTCTCCGTCATTATCTACTCTTTGTCAGCCGAGCAGGCCGCGTCCCTTGCGATGCAACTTGCAACTCATCACGACCTCATTGAGCCAGCTGCGCCCGGCGGAACCATGGATACAACCGTAAACAATTGGTGCGACCAAAGCGGCTCGCTGCCGCCAGCGAAGGGCGCCGCGCTGCCGGCGCATTGTCTCAGTCTGAGTTCGATACGGGCTGGCTCCCAGCTGCAACCAGGCAGGGATTTCTGGAGCAGATGTGGGAAAGTCACCAGTGTGCACCACATGGGTTGTTATTGCATTATGAAGTCATTCCTTAGCCTGTCATCGCCTGAGAAAAGCAGGCTATGGCTGATTAATTTTCGAAAGTCTTGCACTTTCTCTTCCGCTGAAGATTAAACGCCTGCAACTGCAAAACTCGGAAATATACAATTTTCATTTCATCAGAGTATCTCTGAATGTTGCCGTAGCAATAGACGCACGATCCCGACAAATGGTTCTCAGAGCTGACTCGGCGTCTTCATTGCTGCGTCCTCGAGGCGGACAACTAACCGGAGCCTGGCGCGTGATAACTCATCGCCGCTAATAGTCTGCGGTGGCGCCACTCCGCGTCATCGCCGATCCGATATAGCTACCGGCACATCCGGCGTGGGCGGCCGACTGAACGCCGGCCGGCTCCTTTTCAGCCCTTCTGCCGCGGCGATTAGTTGCATTCACAGCCGGGCTGCCGCCTGACAAAGTGGCCCTCTAATGATAGCGTGATTTGCCGCTTTGGCGGCCGGTGATGTATGCGGAGGCCGGCGGCCGGCGGTCCGGCGCCTGCCGTCATTGTGCGCCGTGCATCTTCCATAGGCGGCCGACGGTGCGCCTCATTTCTCAGCGCGCCGCGTCTCGGACGGCGCGACAATGCCGGCGCAGCGGCCGCGCCGCCGCCGCCGCTCGTGGGAACCCGGCGGCTACCGCGCCGCGCGGGTCACGTGGGTGTCTGACGTCACGCGGCCGCCGCTCAGTTGGTCGCGACGGTCACGGCGTGGCGCCGCGCCGCGGATGTGTTCCCGTGCCGCGCCGCCGCCCGCCGCATGACGACGAGGAGTGGCGCGGCCGTGGCGACGCGCAACGTCCGCTGCTAATTGCGCGAAGAAACGGCCCGAAAGTGGGGGCGCGGCAGCTGTTGCTTATCGCCGTGTGCAGCGGTGGAAATGCCAGCAGCCGCTAGCGAGGCTGCCGCCATCACCCCTGGGCCGCGCTGACTTCACGCCCCTGACGGAAATTACAACAGGTTTCTTTCAAGACGCAGTGTAACCGTGGCGCCTACGTCGTCCACAATGTGTCTACAGCCGACGTTGAGGGAAATTAAAGTGCCAGCTGGCGCTGCATGGTAGCTGACCACACATATCCGCACCGCTATGCATGGCCAGGATTAAGCGCATCCGGCTTTGGTGGGGATTCCCCAGCCGAAGTTCATCGAGATGTTTTGATGACATTAGTCGGTAATATTCCTCATTGCATCATGATTGCGTGAGGTAACTGAGACGGCACTACGGCATGGCAACCAAGAAGGTATTAATCACAGCACGCTTTGTGGCAATAGTTGTTTTGAACTTGGAGGTTAAATTAAATCTCTCGCTTAGCTGATCACTTATCTCCAGATACATTATTTGTAGAAGATAACAAAGCAGCAACCAAGAACCAATACCAAAGATAGACGTGTTTGGCCAGCGTCTTACGCTGTTTAATTTCCTTTGACATTATTAATTCGCTTTATTCTTTCAAACACAAGCTACATCCGGCTATAATGCATGGCGCCACGTATCAACTTGGCCATAACTTGACGATAAGTGAACAATGACATGACTAGCAATTTGTCAAGGTAATGCAAATATAAATGAGTGAAATTAATCGTGCCCGTCGCACTGCATCCTCCTTCACCCTACAGCCTCTCGACCGTCCAGCGTAACAGGATATCCCCAAACTATCCGAGGCTGGCAGAACGAACGGCCGGAGCCCCAGACCGTCGGAATTTCCCATTTGGCGTGCTAATTGGCCGGTGTGGCCGTGCCGCCATCTAGCGACGGCCCTGCCGGCCGAGATAATCACTGGCGATCGGTTAACGCGGCGATACCCATCTGCGGCCGGCGCCGTCCCTGCAATAAATTGGCCAACCGGATGCAGAAACGTCGTCGCCGCCACGCCCCGGCCGGGCCAACTGCAGACGGCCGGAATAAATCGGCCCGCTCTGTTCGACCGACCTTAACGTCATGAGAACGATGTTTATCGCAGGCCAGTGCCGGGTCGGTTGCCGGTCGTAATCGCTGGCCGGCGGACTGACGGCCGGGCCGGGCCGGGTCGGGCCGGGTCGGGCCGGGTCGGGCCGGGGTCCCGGTGCAGAGACGCGGCGAGCCTGTCATGATTGGCAGGCTGAGAACAGACAGGACGGCCGCGGGATGCCCGCTGCTCGCTCGTCTCTTCGGCTCCGATGGCGATTGACTACATGATAGCTGTGTGTAATGGCGTGGTAACGGCCTCGAGCACGCTAAGCTCTCATAATGTGATAACAAGCCGTAATTTATAAGCATCGGCCATTAACTCATCATCAGACATCAAAGCGGACCTAGGCATCGTTATGTTCTTCTTTTGGTTTCGTTTAATTCTCCCTGTCTTCATTGTTCTCATCGTCTCTAAATTCTCTCTCTTTTGAATTTCATTTCTCTTGCTCTGCTATTTTCATTCCGTTTTAGTTGTTTAAATTTGTTTTTAATTTCGTGCTTCGTGTGCTTCTCGTCATTCTTATTCCTGGCTTATCACTAGCTGAGGTAGAAAATAAAGGCCGGCAATGCAATTATATGCAATTAAGGAGTTGCACACACTTTATTCAAAATTAAAATAATGGTAAGTGTAATGGCATGCAAAGACAGGAAGTCCTGCTGGATGGTGTCAGCTATTAAATTCATCCGTCTCACTATTTCAGGCAGTCATTGTGGCGGGTGGTCCAGAGACATAATCAATCCTCCCTAAAGTGATGATCGCATGCCTTCCGCTCCTTTTGTTCGCGCTGATGAGCCTATCTGGCCGGACCCCGCTCACATACACACACTCGTCCCCCAGCACAGCGGACCCGCCGGTGACGGCGCAGTTTCCCGCCGCTCACCCCCTGCCCGCCCCGTTTCAGGAGGACCTGCTGATCCACGGCGACTCGGTGTACGACATCATCGACAAGCAGGACCACCAGGCGATCCAGGCGGAGCTGATGCGCGCGCCGGCCGCCACCGCCGCGCCCGCCGACGACCCGCGCATGTTCCTCTGCAGGATGAACGTCTCCAGGAACGCGCGGCGGCAGATGCGCTTCGGTGACCAGAAGGTGGGTGTCCGTGTGTGGCCGTCTCTTCCTGATCTCTTCCTCTGCCTCTTCCTCTGCCCACCGCTCCCCAGCATGGGCGGTAGCGTGGTCTTCCCCGGGCCGTGGCCGAGGCGGTGGTGAAACCCGCCGGTGCGACTTGCCATGCTTGGAGTGGTAATTTAGCGCTCGCCTGCTCGCTGCCGATGTGGCGCAAGCGTTCGCTGTGCTTGAAAGCTCTGCTGAGGCAGAATGTGAAAAGCTTTCCCGCCGGTATTTCCAAAGAGTACACAATCAGACGCCTTTGTGTGCACGTGTGTAGGGAAACCAGAGACCACGACAGTGTTCACGGGCCGAGTTACGCCGTGTGCAATCAACTGTACTCTACCGTTAATTACCATCTGCGAACTTTACCACCGCAATCGCTTGTTACATATGTACTAAGTCTATTTTAAGACGCTGTATGGTGCTTGCGATTTTCCCCGAAAAGCTTTCTCACCATGACATTCCAGCGCTAAATGCAGCTCACTCCATTGCACCTCACTGTTAGCTTTTTGAACCTGCTTGACCCGACAACCACATTATGTCACTCGTTACGCTTGTGATAAATTTACCGAAAACGTAATAACAGGGACAAAGGTAGCCATGGCGTGCCGATATTTTACCAACAATTCAAGGATACGAGGTGCAGGGCGTTGATTTGGGTGCTGTTGTCTCACTTTGTTTCTTGATGCGCTTTTAACTACATTGCGGCACATATTGCTGTCATTGGTAGTTGTTGTGTAGAAAACCGACCAGCAGATCATTGTCTCGCGGTACAGAACAATGCCAGGGAGCTGCATATACACTTACCCGTCACACGGCGCGCAAAGCGTTAATATAAACAACTTGCTTCGGCATTAAACTCCCTTTCCAAAGGCTGTGTTGTAGCATTAATCAGAAATCGCATTTCGGCACAAAACGCATCGTAATGGAGACTACACTTCAGCACATAGCACTAACTCCCCTTTCCGGCGACTGCACCTCAGCGTATGCCAGTAACCTTATTGCGGGAATACATAACACCAGACTGAGAAACTGCATTTCAGTACATAACACTAACGCTCCTTCCAGGGGACTGCATTTCAGCAATGCCAGTAGCCCCAATGCGGCATATTACGTCAGTCGCTCACCCTACACTGGAGACTCCAATGCGTCACATAACACTAGCCACCATCGTCCCCAGCACTGCAGCAAGCTGCAATCACGCACGAGACGGTGATATCCATGAGGGCATATTAATGATAATTGATGCATGCTCCAACGCCTTCTCAAAACAACAAGATTCTGCACTTTGCAGTGCGCTCACCGGCACTGCAACATTTCATCTGTGACATGTGACCCGTGCCCTGTGACCTGTGACATGTGACATGTGACCTGTGCCCTGTGCCCTGTGACCCGTGCCCTGTGACCTCTTCCCTGTTCCCTGTTCCATGTGACCAGTGACCAGTGACCTGTGACCTGTGACCTGTGACCTGTGACCTGTGACCTGTGACCTGTGACCTGTGACC
>JARBER010017572.1:0-12662 GCA_030265075.1 Balanus glandula | reverse complement strand
TTCCAGAATGGGTCTGGAGACCGGGTTCTCGGTTCCATGTTTTGCCACCTCTACTAAGAATATGCTCGAAAGCGAGTCGCTGCTCTCGTGTGGTGCATACAGATAATACGACCGGCATGAGGTCCTGTGCCGTGAAGCCGGAAATATATTTGTGAACGGCAACTTGCAGTGCATTGTTTTCCATGCTTACAGAAAACAGACCACCTTCATATTTGTTAAGGACACGATTTTATCATATTTGTTAACATAATTGCTTCTTCTATATTTAAAAATTGTCATACATTGCTCCAATTCAGGGGAGAAGGTCATACATTATCAACGTTACGAAGCGAGTATCGCGCATTTAACATTGAGCTTTTCTTTTCCAGTGCTGTATTCCATTTCCAACGCTGCTTTAATTTGCCAAAAAGTCAAATATATTCAGCTAGCGAGTCTTTTCAGCTGCAAAAACTTGCAAACAGGTGTTTCTCGACACAGACTACAAATCTGCTGAGTTAAAACGCTATATAGAGGTAAACTATGTCCTTCAAGGTCGTAACCACACACTGTACCCTGTTTGGTACGCATCTGATCGGCCTTCAGCCGGCACAGCCGTCGCGGCAGGCTAAGTAAGCAGCGCCGTCATGGTCCTCGCCGACCGCCGCGCCGTCCAGCGCTGGTGTGACGCTACACAGCAGCATACACAGTACACACAGACCCGCGCGCGGCGCGTGGTGGCCCGCGTGGCCGGAAAGTGCTCTGACTCGGCAGCGGCAGTACCAGTGCAGTGGTAGCAAGAGCACCAGAGGTAGCACTGGTCTGCTTCCAGCCACAGGCGTTTACTGCCGACTTGTATACAGCTCTGACTTATATGTTTAAAGGTGCATTGAATTTTGATATAAAATCATTTATTTCATGTGATTGTACATATAATACGTGATTTTAAAAAAAATCGTTTTATGCGCAATATTTCTGTTTGTGCATTAGTGCAGAAGAACGGAAAATACAGCCCCAAAGATTCCTGAAACTGCCTGGGAACGGCATGACATATCGATCTGCTGATATCAACGACATTACCCGCTTCTCAGAAAACTAGCGCCACTACCCGACCTTGTGAGTGCTACTCTCCAGTGTCTAACCCTACTCTCACGCGCTGTCAAAAGTGTCTCGTCTCTCTGCGCAAGTTTGGGACCGTCTTGACTGGGTTCACCGCTGTTTTACCCATCCGTAACTGTGCGTGGCTCAGATCCAGAGTAACTTGGACGCGTGGCTCACCCAGCCCGGGCTCCAAATACCGCCGCCTTTCCTTGTTCCCTGAAACACGTGCCGGTCCTTACTGCAGTTATGTCTCGGGTCCGTTTTAGGCTCCTTCTGAACTATGACTACCGTGCAGGGTGTGGCTAACCATGCTGACCCCGTAGACCTTTGACAGACACGTCGACATATGTGCACAGATGACATACAAATGACACACAGATGACTTAATACGACGCGATGAGATTACACACGTATGACACAGAGATGACACACAAATATGAAACACGGATACACACGGATAAAACACGGATGAAACACGGATGACACACAAAAATGACACACAGGAGACACGGATGACGCGCGGATGACATGTGGATGACAGATGATGATGGCGACACGAGGACCGCCTCGACACGAGGTGACAGAAGGACCGGGGGAGCGTCTCCCGCCGAGGCCGACTTTGCCCCGGAAATGATCGGCTTCCCATGGCTGTTGCTGTTACCGGGCATGGCAGACGCCGATCAGGGCTGCTCCAGAGAAAATAAACCACCACCGCGAGACGCCGCGAGTCGACACGGTCATTAGGATCGACTGTGGGAGGCCGCTGAGGCAGGATCGAAATCAGGACCGACTGGGGGAGGCGGCTGAGGCAGGATCGAAATCAGGACCGACTGTGGAAGGCCGCTGAGGCAGGATCGAAATCAGAACCGACTGGGGGAGGCCGCTGAGGCAGGATCGAAATCAGGACCGACTGTGGGAGGCCGCTGAGGCAGGGTCGAAATCAGGACCGACTGTGGGAGGCCGCTGAGGCAGGATCGAAATCAGGACCGACTGGGGGAGGCCGCTGAGGCAGGATCGAAATCAGGACCGACTGGGGGAGGTGCTGAGGCAGGATCGAAATCAGGACCGACTGTGGGCGGCGGATGAGACAATGTCGAAATAATAACCTTTGACACAAGGTTCCCTTCCGAATGAACGGAGTTCATTGTAATCAAAGCTACCGTCTTCATCCTCTTAGCACATCGCCATTCTCAACTGCAGCTGGTGCCCTGAGCGGGCCAGACAGGCATGTAGCGCAATGCGTACCTGGGTCGTTGGCGCTCTAATTTTGGCATCCAGCCGTGCATACGCACAAGGAGCCCGTTTTGCCGAGAGGTTCCGCAACACCACTCCAGTCGCTGCACGATGGAAGCAATATCCTGGTGACGTATGAGTGAAATACGCCCCGAGTGTAGGTCTTCTCCACCGGCAGTGTTTGGCAGCGATCCAGTCCCGAGTCGACCATGTGGCGGTGCTCCTGTGCCAGACACGAGGTATCACCGCAGGTGATATTTTGCGGGATGTGAATATGCCTTAAGGCTGCCCCACACTGAGCATCGCATGCGAGTGCGGGTCTGCGAGGTGGCAGCTATGTTACTCACTTTGAGGCTGGTTGGTCGGGTGGCAGGTGGCTCGAGTGTCGGAAAAGTTACAGATTTCCACGCCAGGTGGTATTCTGTGTCAGTATTTGCTATTGTATTATTTATCTTTGGAGAAAGTCAAACGGAGTGTGACTTTCTCTCCTCAATCAGCAGTGCGAAGTTGTGTGGTTTTAATTTCGCGTGCGTTTATAGAAAATTAAAGTATACAAATTACAATATTGACACATTTGACCAGTCTGCCAGTCTGCAACCTTTCCAACACTCAATTCATCCACCAACCCGACCCAACTACCTCATAGCGAGTAAAATATCTGCCACTCCGCTCCCTCTTACTCGCATGCAGGGCTCAGTCTCAGTGCCTTTAGAGTTAAAGAAATATTTTCGCACAGCAATTGGGGAGTTGATATTCACTATTTATAACAGTTCGGTGCTTCCAGGCGCACTGGCTTTGTCTCCAGCGACTCGTGGGTTGAAATGGGTATCTGGCAAGCAGCTTTAAATCCCCTTACCAGCTGGGTTCGTTAATATGCTCGAGACAGCTGTTGACAGCCTGTGACGGCCAGCACCCCGCATCCCTCTCTCCAGATCTGTCGGTCTGTTCAAACGTTTCTCCGTAGCCGACTGCCTTGCGCTTCTTGCCAAGCCCTAAATCTATTCCATATATCTGACATGGTTTTCCTCTCACCTCTTCGTCTACTCTCGGGTTTGATCGATGGTGAGTGTGGAAATTGGTGCTGCCATCCCTTTTCACTCGGCCATTCACGTGACTTACGGGCCAAAGATGAGTTATTTTCGAACAGAAGATCAAGAGTATCTTTGTCGTCCCATTGGTCCATCCCAATTTGATTCGTTTCATGTTTGGGAGTAACGTTCAAGTAAAGTAGCCCCACGATATTTATTAGTACATACTACGCTACGTACTTATGGTACAGCCCTATACCTTTGCAAAAACGGTGTAAGGAACGGGCACATTATTGTTTTCATTCAACAAAATATACAGGCGAAGGCTTAAGTATCAAATTGACACAAAAGCGGTAATATCAATTGCATGCGTCTCTCCTGTGGAGCTATTCAACAAATTCGCCGCCACCCTCACCGCCACCACCACCGAGTCGCCGTCCCTGGAACCACCGAGCCAAGCCGCAGTGCTAATTTATGTGTCGTTCGTAGTAGCGGGAGGGCTAAAACTCCCTGTCAACGGCATCTGGCTCCATCTCCACATGGCTGATTCGATGAACCGTGGTGCTATTCTGCTGAGCTAGAGCGGCGTCGCATCGCGGCGCGTCCCCTGCCTGACACTGACCCCAGCCGTCCAGGACCGGCGAGGCCGACGGTCGCCGCCGTCGCCACCTGGCACCTCTCCGTCGGCTTCGACGCTGCCCGCGACGCCGCGTCGCCGCCGTCGACGCGCTGGCTGCCACTTGTTTTATGACGACTTCCGGCGCTCGCCAGGTGTGGCCGGTGGAGCCGGCTGGCAGCTTCACGGTCGCCGCAGGCCGCTCTGCCGGGACCCACGGCGGCTCGTATTAATAGCCCCGTCCCCCCGGCGGCGGTGGCGGCGCGGCGGCGGCGGAGGCGGCGCGGTGTGCAGCGCCGGAAGCGCCTTCATCGCGCCGGTGGGAGAGTGCCCCCAAAGGCGCTACCCACCGGCTCCCGAGCCCGCCGCATCCGGCCGGGCCCGGGGATCAGAAGGAAAAACTCCGCCCGCTGAAGGGAAGCTGCAGGCTGCGGCTAAATCTGGTTACGGGACATGTTCACAGTCAGCGGTGTATCTGTGTGTATGTGATGGGCGATGAGGTTTCGCTGATCCCGTCATGCTGCACACGTTGATGGGAAATATTCACTTCCTTCCAGACTCACAACGTTCCCTCATGGCTGGTTTATGCAGTCAGTATATCCATCGATTACTCATTTTCAGCCAATTTTCTAATGAGCTCAAGCTTGTTCAGCTCTGCCAGCTCGTTAAGTGTTCAAATAAACACCATGGCGACAACCCAGAGTTATTCGCAGAACGTAGGGGAGTGGCAATGGTCACTAAGGTGGTGCTTCCGACGGCCGTTTCTGGGGGTGTCCGGTACAAACGCTTCTAATGTTAACACGCGTGGAGCTGGGGACGGGCATATCAACCCCCTCACGGGTTTTCTCTATGATTTGAAAACTGTCTAAGCTATTAACGTGGAACTTACTATATGTACCTTATCAAGCAGCTATTATTTGTTTTTTTATGATAATTGCAGTGAAACTAGTGATGTAGTTTGAGTAAAATTGACGTTTTAGTGACGTCATGTCATGCCGTTTGGGGTAGAAAATCTATGCATGTTTGAAAAAAGTGTTATTTTTTTAAAGCAGCACGCAAACCAAAAACGTCATAACGTATGAAATGATATTCTCTACACTAACACTTTTTCATATTTTCAAAATTTGGATTTTTTTACCTCTGAAAATAAATTTAAAATGCATTTCTAAGGTATTCAAAAGCCTTATATATATGAGAGAACTTTGTATGGACAATGTTCAAAACACTTCAAATCAAGATCCTTTGACGGATGTATGACTCCCGGAGTGTCAGTAACTCATGACGTCATTTTTGGAAATCTCTTTTTGTTTTGTTTTTTCAGTCATAGATAAATACATGCTACAGCTGAATTTCTTAGACAAATTGAGTTTATTAACATGCCATCTAGATTCAGAATAATCAATTTGATAATCTGACCTCATTTGAACAGAGCTTGGCCTGGTATGGTGTTTGGATATACAAATTACTCATATTATCGAATGATACATATAAAGCAGCCTATACACTACGTGTTGCATGACTTTTGAAGACCTCTTGCTTACAGTGAACTTTTGTGACCTGACCTCAACCTTGACCTTTGCCTATCATTCCGCTTTTGATAATCTTGTAGATGAATCTTTTGATAGTTTTTTTTTTGTAAACTAGTAATATTCTAAGGTTTTGAATGGAATGTATGGCCTATCAACTCGAGAAACTCTATTTTGAACTTTGACCTGACTCTCACCTGGCATTTGACCTTATTTGATCAAGTTCAAGTATGCAATATACCTACTCATCTTACTACGAGCTTTCGATCACTGCCTTGCGCGTATCGCTGCGGTCATCGGTTCGGAAGATATGATGGAGCAGAATTTACCCCAGCCAGCGACGCTCGTTTTGTTCGAAACCCCAGAGCCGTGAGGGCTCACCTTTTCACACCGACTGACTCATAATTCCGTAGTCATAATCTTCGTCACCTTCGTCGCAGGTCTGGTTCCCTGTTCGATATGTAAGCATTATATAAGTATGCAGTCATTTTGTCACAATGTCCTATTGCAAACATCACAATGCTCTGAGAATACATTACTTAACAGGAAACTCTAGGCGTTGACGATAATAGTTTTTGCTTTAATTGATATTTGACTGTGTAATGCTGATAATGTCAAATGCACATTCACTCTGCATTTAGCCAACAAGTTGCATGCATACACAATACACATTGTAGTTTGTACACGTGTTTAGCATTGGTGACTCACGCATGGCATCAGCTTACTAATGAAATACTTTGAATACTTGTCAGAAGAAGTGACGGAATAAAATCGTGGGAAATAAAGTGTTTGTCAGCGCATAATTGAGCTGCGCGTCAATCGGGACGATCACCAAACGCTGGCCATTGAAAGGGCGGCGCGGCGCGGCGGGGGTGGGGGTAGAGCCGTTGGACACATAACGTCCGGCACGTGTCGCGCTGCCCCCACGGCGTCGATAAGGGTCGGCCCGCCGCCGCCGCCGCCGCCGCCGCCGTCGCCGTCGCCGCCCGGTGGCAGCAGAGAGCCGTCTGACGAGCCGTCCATGACATCAGGCCAGCTGCCTATCAGCCTGTTTATGCCGCCAAACAGCCGGATTCCAGCGGCGTCTCCAGACCATCGCCACCGGAGAAATGAAATACTGCCGTAATTAGAGAACTAGTCGGTAAAAATGGCTCGTCAGGCTCCGATACTGCATATTATATTTCACCGGTATCTCTCTGATGATAAATAATGTGATATAAATTACAGTATTGCTTTACGTCTTATCAAAATGGATATATCTTACGATGGTTCGTACGATAATGTTCAGTTTTGGTGTAGTCACAGTCCATCCGAAGCCGCCGGTGCCAGTCTTCCGGACGAGGCGGACACGAGTCTCAGCTGACGCGCGGAGGCCGCAGCCCTGATGTCATGTTTAGTCTCCGGATAACGCCGGAATGACCAGCGACACACTCACACACGGCCGCTCTGACTTCAATGCTCGATAACGCTGCGCCGTCTTTCATCGGACACGTCATGCGGATCCGTGAGCTGCCATAATGAGCGGAGATTCTCGGGACGGGTCCGGGTGGCCGGGCCCGTCACGGCTTCGGAATGAGATCTGATGTCCGGCACGTGCGCTACATGTTCCGCATGTATCACACAGACTGACATGTGTATACTTCATGTTCAAGCGGGGGTAATGGATGTCTCGCATGGAAACTGTGCAATGGTATGTCTACTAACTCCGAAGAAAATTTGCTTATTGCAATGCATATTTTTTAGCTTTCTATCTCAATTATCACTATTCAGAATCTTAAGACAGTCTGATCCAAGCCACATCAATCAGATCGGCAGATCCATAACGCAAGGCATATAAACAAGATAGTCAGATATACGATCCATTATCAGAGTCACATATCAGACAGAGATATATAAGAATGGACAAAAAGGTGATTATCGGCGTCATGTATTGGCAAAGCACGCACTTAATCTCTGCCAGAAATTGTCAACAATTGGCGACTTTCATTTCAAAACTGTATCGAAAGTTAGGTGCATTTTTCATAAGGTGAAAAACCACCAATTGGAGAAAAGTAGTAAAGTAGTGGGAATCCTTGTCATACATTTGTTGGTACTTAATCGTTCTCAAATGAAGAATGAAATTTGTTATGCATCAAACGCGTATAAATCATTTTCTCCGCCTGTCATGCAGCACAGCATCATATAACAACAGTTTCGGTAACCAGTGAGATATTTTCAAACATATTCCACATATTGCCACCGCAACCGCTTACTAGCCCTCGTCCGCTTCACTCCAACCCGGCCAAACCGCGTCACCGCTGACGCCATGTCCCTGTGCTCGTTTCAGAAACTGCCCGCCTGTGGCACTGCCCCGTGGCGCCGACGGAGCCCTACCCCATCAGTCGCCTGGCCGGCCGACTGGACAGCTCGCTCGACTTCTCCGGGGGCGTGCCTCTCTGGCTGCCTCGCTCCCCTGAGAGTCCCACAGAGGAGCAGGCGCTGGACCTGCGGGTCGCCAGGCGCCGGCGGGCGGATAGCCTGGACCGCTCTCCCTCTCCAACGGAGTCCGAGTCCACTCTGGGATCGCCAGGCCGGTCACCGCGCCGCCTGAGCCACGCGGCGCTCAGTGGCGGGTCGACCAGAGGACTGAGCCCGCTGGCTGGCTCGCTGGGTGGCTCACTGGCTGGCTCACTGGCTGGCTCACTGGCTGGCTCGCTGGCTGGCTCGCCGCCGGGTCTGGTGGGCACGCCGAGCTCACCTCCGACGTTGAGCTACGTGTTCCGCAGCCCGGCGGCAGGCGGCTCCATCTGTAGCTCGCCGCCGCAGCTGGGATCGGTGTGTAGCTCGCCGCCGCAGTTTGGCTCCATCTGTAGCTCGCCAGCGTCTCCTGGCTCGCCGGATCGCGTCGCCCGGGGACGGCAGACGTCCGTCATACGGCGGCTGGTGCTGGAGCGACCGACACAGCGCCTGGAGGAGCTCCAGCCCACGGAGCCTCACCCGGAGCAGCTCCTGCACGCCGAGCTCCCTCCACAGCAACAGCAACAGCAGCAGCAGCCAGATGAGCGACACGAGGACCATCTGCAGCAGCAGCAGCAGCAGCAGCAGTACCCGTGCGATCAGTGCGGCAGAAAGTACAGCACCGCCTCCAACTTGGCGAGACACCGGCAGCTGCACTGCTTGCCGGCCGATAAGAAGGTGGGTGTGCGGCAGCGGGAGCTCCTGGCTCATCACGCTGCTCTCTCAGCGCTGATTTACCAGTCGTTCATGTCTTGATCAATAGTTTCGTCATCTTTTTAAAGTTGAGGGTGAACGGAGGATTTCGAAGCGGATTCTTTGCATGCAACGCCCACAAGTGTTATGTTAAAATCAGAGAATGTCGGTCGCCGCCTTCCCCTCTCCGATCCCCCATTTCTAACGCCCATGGCCTTAGTCTGTTAGTCTGTCCAGTGCTTAGTTCCTCGGGAAGTCAGTTTAGAAGTCCGCAAAAACAGCCATGTGTAGCATTGCAAGTCCCTACTGTCATTTCTTCAGTCGCTCGCTAGAAACAATATTTCCACTTTTGTCTTCTGTATGTTACTTCTTCATGTTCACTGTCCCAAGTACCTATTTAAAATCGCGACATTAAACAATCCTGCATATCTTAACACAGATGACGAATATTGAAATCATCTTGCACAAATAATTAGCGAATATACGCTGTACTGAATATCGAACGCGTGTGCGGTTCCTCTCCAAACTTCGGCGCATGAATCCGTGGCAGCCATACCTGATCTGACCCGTAAGTAAAACATGAGGCTGACAACAATCCCCCGTTCCACAGGCGCGCAAGTGTCCCGAGTGTGACAAGATATATGTGTCGATGCCGGCCTACTCGATGCACGTGCGCACGCACTCGCAGGGCTGTCGGTGCCCGTACTGCGGCAAGTCCTTCTCACGACCCTGGCTGCTGCAAGGCCACGTCCGCACCCACACCGGCGAACGGCCGTTTCGATGTTCCGTCTGCGCCAAGGCGTTTGCCGACAAGTCCAATTTGCGAGCGCACGTGCAGACGCACTCCAACGTCAAACCGCACGTCTGCCAGCGGTGTGGGAAGGCGTTCGCCCTCAAGAGCTACCTGTACAAGCATGAAGAGTCGAGCTGTATGAAGGAGCGCAGAAACAGTCGTGGAGGAAGTGAGCCTGCACCCACGGTCAAGGTTGAAATGCAGAGTGGTGTATAAAGGAGGTTTCAGTCAAACATTTTGTAGATATTTTTGTACGACTTTTTGGCGTGAGATGGAACTGAGCTGTGTAACGGATAATGTGTTCTTGTGGCAGTGACAATGGCTGTCATGGATCGTAGTCCCTATCCCACAACCCGGTGTGCTGATAAAGATATCCACGAGTTTGGTCATAAACAATCTCTGCGTAATGTCAGTCTTGTGGTAATAATTTTAAACGGTTTATTGGAGCTGTCGTCTTTTTTCTCCACGCAAATTTCTGACCTTTCATTTCCAACCGTGGTAGATGTAATGCAATAGTTACAGTCTGTCTCATTGAAACTTAAGGTAAATCACCCTTAGCAAGAGTTGTAACCGCAAAAGAATAACCATGCTATTTACTGTAAAGAGAGCAAAGAGGAAGTTGGAAGTCAAATGAAATGGTGGTAAGCATCAGGCACCATATATTTTTTGTAAAGAAATGGACATAATATTTTCTTATGAGCATTTATTTCTCCGATATGTGTGTCATGAACAAAGAAGTGTCTTTACTGGCTGTGCTCAAACTCCAGAGATACTCAGATTGCTCATTCGACTGCAGTTTTTCAGCAGACATGCCTGACTCGGCGTGTAGGATACGATTTCTACGGCGGAGCGATCCCATCCACGTGGCAACTTTTTAGACATTTTTACGCATTGTACGATGGTGTGCTTATACCAATGAGTGTTTGGTTGTGTATATTCAAGTCAGCAGTACGTATAAATACTCAGCAGAGTGCGGTCAACTTGTAAGACATTGGAATGTCAACCTTAGGCCCCGATACTTTGTGGGTGAGATGTGTGTTGGATATAGCGACGATATGATATAGAACCTCCCCTCTCTTTATTTTACGTGGCTTACGTTTATTTCAGTTATTATGATTTCGTGTTACGATTTACTAGCTTTACATAGATCTAGTCGAGGTTCACTAGTCATTAATGAGAACGAGCACAAAACAACGCGTACATCGACAAAGAATAAACGTTTGAAATGTTCGTCGTCATATTATGTGTGTGTGTTATATCATTGCAACCTATTTGGGGAAAATTGTAGTTTTATTCTATAAGTACCTAAATGTTGGCAGCTACTGATAGAAAAGATAGCAATACTCCATGTACCCTCTTGCACTTTATGTTGTGTGAATATAACGTTAGCTCAAGTAGGAACGTGCCTTATAGGTATGAGTTAATGTTATCAAGCCCTATGTCGCAGCTACATGGAACTACGCCAAATATGAATACATATTATAGTAAGATACCTATAATGTATTCGTGTCTTGCATGATTTACCTAGTCATGTATCATTAATAATGCGGCAATTTTGTGTTGAATGGATGTGTTTTAATGTGTATTTTATGACGAAAGCCCCACCAAAAAATCGTTGTGATTATGAAGCGTACAGCAGGATTCGTGAACAACAACATACCTTACAAAGTATTAATTTAAAACAGCTGAAACTCTTGCCACAGTGTACTATGTATTTGAAATTAGTTGGGTACTGCTGTGTCAATCAGTGTCTTCATCAGTGCCTACTGTCTAGTTACAGCACATTGAAAGCATGAGTAGTTTCGTGTTTAAGTGTGGTGGTAATGTATGATCGAACATTGGCTGCATTTCTCTTTTGTAAATAAATATCGTCAACCATTTTACCAATGTTTTTTGTTTGTTCAAACGGAAATAAGATAGACAAAAATAAGACAAATATCATGACAGTATCTGGCATTTCGTGACTTGATGAACAAAAGCAAAAGCAACATTTTCGAATTCTATAACCTCTGGAGCCTAAACTATTGAGTTGAGGTCAAATGGGAGACAATATTAAATATTCTTATTTATAGTAAATATATTTATTTACGGTAGACAATATCAATGGCTATCAATTTCTTGTCCAGTTAGCATAGCTTTCGACCTATATGGGAATATACGGAAGATGTCTTAAAAGTGAAAAATTTGACCTTTGATGACCTCTGGTGACCCATATATTGACCTGACATAAAGAAGACTAAAATACTTTCGTAAGACATCGTAGCAAGCTATTTGACACCGTTTTCTGCTTGTCGCTACGTAGCGTGGTTTTCTAGACAGATAGAGAGGACAAAATCCTCCAGGGCATGCAATTTCAAGTGGAGAGCAGTGTTTCAAAGTTTAGTATCTGAACAAGACATCGGCTGGAAACGAATGATCTTTTAGATGACTGTCACGGAATTTCAACAAAAATTAAAATCATTTTTTTTCTTCTTCAATATGTTTAAACACCGGAATATATGCAAGAGAAAATACGCCAATAAACATGTGTTAAAATTTTAGGTCGATATCCTAATATTTAATGAACTGACTACTGAGATCAGGTTAAATGCGTAACATTCCATCATAAACATATGGCGAAAAGCTCAAATACAATGTAAAGCACATTATATCAATCCAATTATCTCAGTATCACGTCATCTTAGGCCATTTCCGATTACCCGGGTGCAATTTTTGTCAGTGACCTTTGTCATTCAAGGTCACCCAAGGTCACACACACTTTTTTCCTAATAACTCAGAGACACAATTACCGTAGATAATCGCAACTGGTGCAAACGTGTTCGTCTCATCGATTTACATCTTTGCATATGGAACTTGACCTACTTTGGTTACTTTGACCTTGACCTTAAACTTGGCCCGCAGTCCAATTTGGCAAATTTCCCAAATTAGTCAAAGCTTGTACTTTTTATAATTGCCTTGAGAGAAGCAAGATGGTACTAGAATGAGCAGCCTCCAGTTAATAGATAAAAAATGTATTGTTGAATAATTATTTATCTTTATTATCGTTAATAATTGGGGCATTTCATGACAAATCGACACAGTGGTAACACCCTACATCTCAGATTTTGACTAAACTTTGTTAATGGGTAATTGGGGGCTAAAAACATGCCTGTGTAATTTTTAGCGCGCTCCGATCAACGGTTCCGGAGTTATAGCCTGCG
>JARBER010017461.1:0-12662 GCA_030265075.1 Balanus glandula | reverse complement strand
TGGCGCTGCGTCACGATATCCGCGGTGCCTCGGCACCTAGCCGCGTCACACCTGCTGTCCTGCCGTGTTCCTCCGGCCGGTGGTGGTCGCGACGTTCTGTAGGGTACTGTTCGTTCCAGTTTTGTAGGGCCCTATAACCGAAAGATCGACGCTGCAGTTCTCTTCTTATCAGAGGTACCTGTAAGAGCGGTGCCGCTGCTGAACGTGTTGCACAGTATGTCACCTGAGATCGGTAGGTGGGTAGGCTAGTTAAAACGGGTGATGTCAAAATAATAGTTTGACTTAGCATAGTTATTGCAATTTTGTGCTATATTGGCATTTATGCCCAGTGCAGTGCTTTGAAGTGAAAAACATTTGCCACAGCACAAACATTGCAATTCAATTCAATGAAGCTGAAAATGAAGAACGAAACATACATTTCAAGGTTGGGAATTTTGCTATATTATCTTAACGTAACATATGGAGACTATGTGAGCCGATGCAAAGGCCTATCACACCTCATACTGCATATTTCATGCGTTCCTTCGCGCATTGACCTTATCTTAGGTGGAGAGGCTAGTTTCAACGATCACTGGAGTGGTCATCTCAGGTTGGGGTTATGATCAATTTCTGACTCGGCTCAGAAACTAAATGGAACGTATCACCAATTCATGCCCCTACAAACGTTTGTCACGTTAATGTCAGCCCTGGGATTTCTCTTCAGACGTCAAACTGACATATATGTCAATACAAACGTTTGACACTTTTACTCGAATAAACAGCTAAACAATCTGCCTTACATACCATCACCCTCAAACCCCCTCGACCCTCAGGCCGCGCCTCACTCTCCCCGCAGATGAAGTTCTGGGGCCGTCCTGCTCCCTCCGACCCGGACCACCCGGAGCACCCGGACCAGCGGCAGCAGCCGTCCGGCTCGGCACCGTCCGCGCCCTCCATGCCGGTCGTCAGCGACGCCGACGCCTGGTCGGAGACGTCCTCGTTCGAGCACCTGTCGCAGGCGGCGCTGCCCGGCCCTCCGCACCTGTCGCAGGCGGCGCTGCCCGGCCCGCCGCCAGGGGGCCGCCCGGCCGCCGCACCCCTCACCCAGGTGGTCGTCTGAGGCGCCGGCTGCGGTGGCGCGAGGTCCGGCGGAGGCCCGGGTCTGGTGAGGCCCGGGGTGCGGCGGAGGCCCAGGGTCCGGCGGAGGCCCGGGGTCCGGCGGAGGCCCGGGTCTGGTGGGGTCCGGCGGGGAGGCGCCTCCGTGTCCGAGCCCGGACCCTGCCGGCCGACCGGCCCGTGTCGCCAGCTCATCTCAATACGTCCGGCGCCATCCCCGCGACAGAAACGGAGCGGCCGCCTGATAGAGATCGCATCCCGCGCGCAGTACACGGTGCGCTGACATGTGACGTCACGTGACGTCACGGGACGCCATGATGAGACGCTGCCAACCACTGACGCAACGCTGTTCGTTTTTGTGTCTGTGTTTGTTCAAAGTGATTTTCATGTGCTGGTTGAAATATATGTTTATCACGTTGTGGTTTTGTGGTGAGCTGTTTGTAGCGGTCTCGGTGTTTGCATGGAAACGACACTGCCAAACACTTTGCAATATGTTCACCGAAACAAGAAGACTCATGCTTCATTTAAATCATAATCAGACATGCATTTTTCAGAAGACAAATGACAAAAAACACGTGTCTACCATGTTGCGAGAATGGCATTGGTTCCCTCAATTAACTCAATCATTTCACTAATTCCACGTTGGCCGGCAAGACATCGAAATGTACGGCCACAAGGCTGAGTTCAGAATTCGCCACGTTTTACCGGCATGGGAGCCGTTAATTTGTCATTAGGCAATGTCTCGATGTCTGGCTATGTGCGGGAGCACCCACGCTTACGTATAATCCCAGGACCAGCATAGTACCAATGGCGCACGTTTTCTCATTGACGTGCTCGACAAGGACGTCACCCATTATTAAGTGTGTATTGTTGGTGGAGCTTTGCTGCGGTGTCCAACAGGGCCGTATTTTAGGACGAGTCTGTAACGGATAACAGGGAGCTCAATTGGCGATTATTGGTTTGTTATTGAATTGTGATGGGAAATATATTTTGGTTATGACAGTACTAATGCAAATATGCATTGTAACGTTTTGTGCTTTCCTCTGGCCTTAATTGCACGTTCTTTTGGTTTTCAGCATGTTGCCATTGCGCGGAGCATTGTTCTCCCATCTCGGATCACTATGGTTTGCACCAGTTCGGGAGGCCGGAGGGTGCCCGTGCACGTGCTCTCAATACGCCCGCCTAGCTGCGGATCTAGTCAGACCGACTAGGCAGTGACGCAGTACATATGTGACGTGCGGTGCAGTCGCCTCAACTCGACCACTTCGCCTGCAAGTGGAAATAATTCTGCTGGCAAGCCTATTGGATACATGAGATAAGAGAGAATGCAGTAAATGCCAGCGGAACACTGATCCAGCGATCAGCTCTACACCGCTGCAGACTGATTCACGCTGTCTTATTTATTTTTCTGTAGCGACTCATCGGTCAGTCTGAATGTGTTCTGGTATTCGGACTCTGAATAAGTACTCTGGTCTGAGCGTTGAGCGTCTTTTCACCCGAACTCTATTTGAATTGGAGAGTAGCCTGGCCGCCTGGTGGGTGGACTTAATTCTCAGGGTAGCTGAGGTAGCTGGAGGTGCGCCGGTCGGTTGTCACCGGCTGAATCCAGCTTTAACCAGTAACGCACAGCCACGTATACGCGTCAACTGCAACGCGTCATAGGATGAATTTCAGACTTCTGGGTAATGTGTTCGTTGACATTAACACATTTATTTGTAAGAATATATTTCCATGTTTTACTAAACGGTATGTCGGTCCACTGTTAGCAGTTTGGATAGAACAGCACGCATGCTACTATATTTCTGCGGTCATTGATAGGCATTTGTCCTGCGGGCAGCGTAAACCTAGTTAACACTATCAGAGACAGCATTACCGCACAGAACAATAGCTCGACAGCGTTAAAATATCGTTCTAAGAGCTAATGCCGTCTCAGATATTATGATAATGGGATATCGTCTTATGGACTGTTAAGTCCCCGATGTCGGGATATTGCCCTGTGTGGCCAGCGCAGTCTCCAATGTCGGGATATTGTCCTGTGCAGCTAATGCAGTCTCCAATGTCGGGATATTGTCCTGTGCGGCTAACGCAGTCTCCAATGTCGGGATATTGTCCTGTGTGGCTAATGCAGTCTCCAATGTCGGGATATTGCCCTGTGCAGTCATGCAGTCTGCAAATATCGGGATATTGCCCTGTGTGGCCAATGCAGTCTCCAATGTCGGGATATTGTCCTGTGCGGCTAATGCAGTCTCCAATGTCGGGATATTGTCCTGTGTAGCCAATGCAGTCCCCAATGTCGGGATATTGCCCTGTGTAGCCAATGCAGTCTCCAATGTCGGGATATTGTCCTGTGTGACCAATGCAGTCTCCAATGTCGGGATATTGTCCTATGCAGCCAATGCAGTCTCCAATGTCGGGATATTGTCCTGTGTGGCTAACGCAGTCTCCAATGTCGGGATATTGTCCTGTGCGGGTAATGCAGTCTCCAATGTCGGGATATTGTCCTGTGTAGCTAATGCAATCTGTAATGTCGGGATATTGTCCTGTGTGGCTAATGCAGTCTTCAATGTCGGGATATTGTCCTGTGCGGGTAATGCAGTCTCCAATGTCGGGATATTGTCCTGTGCGGCTAATGCAGTCTCCAATGTCGGGATATTGTCCTGTGCCACCATTGCCCGATACCGTCATGAATGTCTTTTCTTTTTGCTTTTATATCTGCCCGTGTATGCCCGTGATGAGTCTTTTTCAATACATACATCACCAGAAAAAGGCGACACATGGGCCTTGCATGATATGCTCCCTTTAAAATCCGCATGGAAATTACCAAGCAGGACAATACACGGATCACCAATATGTTTCCCTTCATCTTTTCATTTTTCATCTCTTCTCAAAGCATACGGTCTACATGATTTTATTTTTCATGATTTCCCAAGTGGACCTTTTCAGAAGTTTGGCTGCCAACAGCGGGACAGAGAGTAGCGGGACATCTACTGATCCGTATCCAGCCATCCCCGCAGTCACGTCAGGACCTGCTGTTAAATATTGGTACTATCATCGACAGCTTTCAGGTCCATCGCTCTAGTCTACCTTAATGATTGCTTATTAGCGACGAGGCTTTTCCTGGTAATCAGAAGAACTAAACAAACTCGTCACGTCCGCTGAAGCTGTTTGTGATACAAGTAGAGATACCGACCATCTGTTGAAGTTTCGGTGCTGGCCTGTCGGAGTGATGGTGATGGTCTGCCTGTTTTAAAGAATTGCAAAAGCTGGCAAAAAAAAACATCCTATGGATACTATTTTTCCCACTCGTTTTCCTACGTTTTCCCTTGAAGTTTCAATTCTGTATGGTAAAATACGTTGAATAATAATTTGAACTCTGACAATGATTAATGGGTAAAATGATAGGGTCTGTGTTGGGATAGACATATAATAATTGGTAAAGGTAATGCTTAACTATATTGAGCGGTAACTCGGCGTTGGTAAAACTGAACACATGTGGATTTGGGGGGAGTTTTCCACTCCGCACCCAAGATCCAAAGCAATCTTAGGACCTCTCAGGTCTGCTGGAGTTTCGGTGATGGTCTGTCGAAGTTTCGGTAGCACCTGCCAGCTCTACTCGCTTCTGTCCAGCGCCACAGCACAGTGTTCAGCGGTCGGTGTTCTTCTGAGAGCCCTGCCCCTCAGTGGTCTGTCCGCTGCCCCGCGGTCGGTGTTCCTCTGAGAGCCCTGTTCCTCAGTGGTCTGTCCGCTGCCCCGCGGTCGGTGTTCCTCTGAGAGCCCTGCCCCTCAGTGGTCTGTCCGCTGCCCCGCGGTCGGTGTTCCTCTGAGAGCCCTGCCCCTCAGTGGTCTGTCCACTGCCCCGCGGTCGGTGTTCCTCTGAGAGCCCTGCCCCTCAGTGGTCAGTCCGCTGCCCCGCGGTCGGTGTTCCTCTGAGAGCCCTGCCCCTCAGTGGTCTGTCCGCTGCCCCGCTGCGCGGCCCCATGTCGCCTCCAGACCGCATATCGCAGCGTCGCCAAGGCGCTCCAGCCCCTCATATCTGCGCTGCCCATCATACCCGGTGGCTGGACACCACCTCCGCCTCCGCCGCCGATTGTCGCGCCGATACAGGGCCGGTTCGGCTGCGTCGCAGGGCTGGAGCGCGCTGATTGGCTGTACCGGGGGCCGGACCTGTCGAGCCCTCGTGCCCGACCCCACCTAGCCCTCGGTGTTGACAGAGCGGGCCTGGCAGACGGTGACAGGTGCAGCGACGGTCACCAGCTGATCCAGTGACAGCGCCTCCTGCGTCAGGTGGATCGCGTCTCCGTGCCGGCACCGCTGGGTCCCGCTCCGACGGCAGAGCTGCTCCGGTGAACTCGTCCTCCTCTGAGAACTCAATTCAATCACACGGACTGCGATCCTTTGACGGCTGAGCAGCTCCGGTGAACCCGTCCTCCTCTGAGAACTCCATTCACCGCACGGACCGTGATCCTTTGACGGCAGAGCAGCTCCGGTGAACCCGTCCTCCTCTCAGAACTCAGTTCACCACACGGAGCGCGATCGTGTGACGGCTGAGCAGCTCCGGTTGAAGCAGTCCTCACCACTTAGTTGTCCTAATTGTCCTGGTTGTCCTGTTTGACACGAGCCGCGATCATGGCGGAACGCACTAACGGCGGTGAGAACGGCGCCGCTCACGGGAAGAATGTGAAGATGTCGGTGCGCGTGCGAGGCGAGTGGCTGATGGTACCATGTCAAAAGGGTGAGTACTGAGAATACTGCAGCCGGTCAGGTGAGACAGTGTTCATGCAGGCGGATAAAGGCGATATGATAGTTGTCTAGCTACATCGCAAGGAATGCTCTCAAGTTGGGCGACGTGTGCTGTTAATCTAACGCGATGTATTTTTGCAAATTTACTGGACTCCTTGGCCATTGAACGATAAGCCAAAATTATACAATTCCGCTTAACCAGCAATTAACTTCACGTCCAAAATTAGTTAATTCGTAAAGTAGGTACGAGACATACAAAATCACGAATATGGCTTTATTATCAGAATATAACGCTTAACGCTTCTCAAGTTTTAGATAGTTAGTTAAAACCGGATGTCACTTAAAACTATAAGTACGTAGCCCGATTACGTGCTAATATTTCGTTCATTTAATTTACAATAATATTGATTACAGTCATAGGCCTGCACTCCGCAGGATTATCGCACGAGCACTATGTTACATTCAACTATATAGTTATTACAAATAAAATTTTGAAAATGCTATTATGTGTAACCTCTTTAAATTATACCTTCTTTCAACAACGAAAATGTATCGAATTATTACAAATTAATAATCACACAGTGCAGTGTTTTACGCGGGGTTTAGTTACCCCGCTGGTGTCGGCCGTACGGGGTCAGCACAGCCAGCACCGCAGGCTGCTGACCGCCGGCGTGTGTCGGGGTCGGCAGGGAACGTGACGGTGCAGTGGCTCTCGGAGGAGGCGCTGCGCCGCTACGAGCGGCTGCGGCCGGCCACCTTCACCGAGCGGCCGCAGGTGGTGGCCGACGTGAGGAAGACCCGCGGCGGCGCCATCCTCGACCCGCACGACCTCGTCGCCGACGTGCTGGACGACAACGACTTCGTCTCCGTCGGTAGGTACCCCTCTCCTCCCCCACTCGTTGTCCTCCCCCACTCGTGTCCACTGAGACGCTAGTTTGAGGGAAAATGAGCATTGCAGAACACAATTTATTAAACATGGGTAGGTGCCTACTGCTTGGGGTAGGTTGGCGTGTCTGATGATTCCCATTTTCTTGTCAACAATATGCAGACGTTTCTTTTTGCGTCATTCTAATCCGTTTAGTTTTCGTGTTAAGGTGGCAGTCATTTTTGAGCTGTCACCCACTACGACGAAGCTGTCACAGAATATCAGACACCTACCGGGGCGCAGTTTCAGAGATCTACCGGGGCGTGGGCTGCTACTGTTCAGTAACTTATGCATGCTCCCGTTTATGTCACTGACTACCCGGCTTTGTTCCAGTCCTGGAGAGTGACCGGCCGAACCCGGTGGTGGAGAGCGCCGAAATCCGATACGTGCCGGAACAAATGTATCCTTTTGACAGCCGAGTCGCCGACAGACGCTTCAATGGCGGCAATTAGGAAGGATATGTGGGACCGGGGAGGGAGAGGACGAGATTGCAATGTTTCCATACCGAACTAGCATGTTTCCGTGACTTATCGTTACCATTAGTTACATCCTAGTTGAGTAGTTAATATTTGTTTAGCTTACAATGACTTAATTTGATGCTTGTAGATAAAACAACGTATTTGTGACTCATGAGGCATTATCCAGCTAGTATTCCATGCATAATTATCTTAACCCGCGCGGCGCAGGGTGGTGGTAAATTTTACCATTCCCGGATTTGTCCTTAACTCAAAACCGTTTAAAATATCAACATTAACCTCACTGTACCTTGTTCTACTTCAATTCGACGTCTTTTCAGAAAATTTAAAGGAAATCGACTTATAACTATTGGAGAAAATGACGTTTTAATGCCGTCACGTGATGTCATTTTTGATGAAAAAACGATAGATGTTTTAAAAATCGCATAACATCGTGTGTGAAAACAATTTGCAAACTAAAACGTCAAAAGATAATAATTATGATTGTCTTCAATATGGCTATCTCTGAGTTTCCAAATTTTAAGTTTTTGACACCATAAATTTAAAATACAATCTTTTTTCAAAACAGCTTTTTCAAAAAATATTTATCAAGATATTAAAAAATCCGGATCATATGAGAGAGAACTACGCATGGACAATACCCAAACCCAATTTCAAAACAATATCTGTGATTTTGACTGAGTCATAGCTCCATGAGTGAAGTGACTGATGACGTTATTTTCGAAAATTTAGTTCATTTAAAAATTTGACCTCAAATGAACCGATTTTGACCTGAATTTGCGTAAGGGTCATTTTTTGGGGTCAGAATGTCCAAATGAGCACAGATATACAAGTTTTCGTTTTAAGCTGCTCACAAAACATGTGTCACATGAGTTTCATTGACATCTTAAATATGGTGACCTTGACCTTCAGCTCTAATTCTACTTTTGGTAATGTGGTATATAAATTATATACCGGTGATAGTTTTTTTTAGTAATACAAGTCATAATCCAAGACTTGGAAAAGTATGGCCGGTAAACTCGAGAAACTCGAATTTGACTTTTGATCTGACCTGTGACCTCACATGTAACATCCAGGTCAACAAACTTAATATATCTATACAACGTTTATTGGACTATCGATTGCCGGCTTGCACGTCTCGCTGCGGACAACGATTCGGAAGATATGAGGCCCAGGGGGATACAATTTACACCCCCCTCGCGCCGCCCGTTCGGCTGGATAAGTTCGGCTGGATAAAGATAAGGCGCCGGGCGGGTTAATTCGCACGATTGACCATTTCCTTTTGCTATACATACAATTACATTTTCTTAACAGTACATATCAGTGAATCGAACAACAAGGAAGGACCTAAAGAGGTAAGCAATTTAAGGAGGTCTAACACCTATATACAATATCTATTATTCATAACGCACGCTTTCGTTTTCTTCACATATTCTTAAATATCCTGTTTTGTCTTAGTTCCTGTCGTTGCTAGAGATGCAAAAGCAAATAATATGAATATTTACTGTGTACGATAACAGGGAGCAAAGAAGCCGTTAAGCTATACATAATACGTACATATTTAATTTTTATCTCGTAAAGCCGCCAACTCCTAGCACTCACCGGGCGCTGTATTGTTTCCATAAATAACACCGTGTATATGCTTAAGTGAACATCATCTTATCATATAGGACAGTTTTCCAGCATGAAAACATTTCCCAGCATAGCAGTTCTGGGTTCAAAAGTATTTTCTTCCATACAGGTGTACGCTTACATTAACAAAAAATAACGAAACAATATAGAATGCATTGCCAATGTTTTTTTCAGGCTTTATTTGTCAATCTAACATTAAAACATACCTACTGCTTACTCAATTATAATTAAAAAAAACTCTAAAATTAATTGAATTACCCTATTCTTGTCGTAAAAAGAAGTGCAAGGCAAAATATTATAAAAGCATTATTTGCATTGTCGGTCACAGATCATTTTCAAACCAACAATAGCAATATATATATATTGCTATAATCGGTTTGAAAATAGCCTGTGGCCGAAAGTTTATATAATATTACAGAATACTTTTTGCTTTTTTGCCTTGATTTTCTTTTTACGACGAAGAAAGGTTCATTGTATTAATTTGTACCTATGTTTTTATGCATACAAAAACTATCTGTCTCGCACGAACACTGAAAAATAGAATAGGTTTTCATTTATTTTTGAACGAGTTAAGCGTGCTAAAGACATAATTATTATCAACACATATCCCAAGAATTCCCAATTTGCTCGAAGGCAAATAATTAAAAGCAAACATTGTTTCGGGGGTTGTTTCGTATTCTGTCTCCCTATCGACCGAATAAGTCGATAGAGGGCAAGGCCGACAAAGGAAAGTGTCCACAATTACCCAATACATTAATTTGGCTTTTATTTCCAAAAATTTGAAGATGAGATAATCCTTGTACTATTATGCACCATTTTGCTAAAAGAAGGATCCATGGTCCACATGCCACGAGTGTTATCAAGATAAAAAAATGAATAAAAGACGTCATGAATTGATGTGTTTTATAAAATAAAATTGTTGATTTGCCATCTATGCATTTTGACAAAATTGCAGAGTTGTCAGATGTACTCAAGACTTCCCTCTGTTTTAAATCGCGCGCAGTCTGTTGCACCAGTATGCCAATTGTTTTCAAAGGTATTTTCATCACAGCAAGGCAATCAAAGAATGCATGCAAGGAAAGCAAATAGCGTGAGCTCTTGTGATAGTCGTGCATCCATAAGCTCTTCCAATATGCAAGGACGAAATTCTTGGAATGAGGCCGGATTCGATAAGTCAAAACCATACAAGAGATCTGACAATCTCGATAAGGAGCTTGAAATGTTGGCTAGGGAGCTTCTTCCCAAAATTCTTAGGATGCCCTTCTCTGCGGAGCAATGGATGGCCGCAATAAGCAGCGTTTGCGATCAATATGCTACACAGAGCTCGGGAGATGATTATTCCGAGAACGATTGTTATCAAAGGAAGCGATCTTCCTGCCCTGAGGGTAATAAATTACCGACGATTGGTCTATCTTCAATGGAACAACGTCTTCGTGACCCAAAAGCAAAACTTTGTCCGAAAGAAACATCATCGCCACCACAGCAAGCAATTACACTGCGCGTGCCGGATCCATTAAATCTTCCAGTGATGTGGGTTCCAGAGCTCCCTCCGCAAACAGCACAACTGTTGCAGAGTATGCCGTGTGAAATATTTCAAAATATTCACAGAAACTGCCAACCAGCTCCAGAAACTGCCAACAAAACGCCTCGGAAGAAAAACCGTTCACCACGAAGAAGATCTCCCTCTCCCTCTAAGAAATCCGTCGCGAAGAAGTCGCCGAGTAAGCCAGCACGCAAGCCCAGTCCGAGACCCAACTCAAGAAGAAAACGAAGAAAGCCATGCTGCTGCTGTTGTCGAATGACACGGCAGGAAATGGAGTGCTCTAGATCGGCTCCCTCAACAGGAAGAGATTATGGACCTCCCTCGAAAGCAGCAAGCGCTCCACCGCCCGCAACGCCGAAGTTCAAGTCAAAGCCGGCACCCAAGCCCAAGCCAAAGCCCAAGCCCAAGCCGAAAACAAAACCAGCCGCGAAAGAGGCACCAGAACCAGAAAAAGCCGTGGAAAAGGAGGCACCGCCAAAGGTGGAGGTTAAAGTGGAAGATCCTAAACCGGCGGCGAAGCCCTCGAAGACGGGCTCCGAAAGCAGCAGCGACGACAGCAGTGACTCGGACACTCCTCCGCTGGCGGCGCCGGGAGCGGCCGCGCCTCCTCCCGCCGGCAAGGACTTCATGTCGGACCTGTTCGCCGGCAACAACCCGGCCGCCGGCGGCGGCAGCTACGCTCCGTCGGGCGCCTCCTCGCCGAAGCCGGCCGGCGGTGCCGACTGGATGAAGGACTTTGGCGGAGCCGGCGCCAGCTCGCCCAAGCCGCCGGCTGCCTCTGGCGCCGACTGGCTGACTGGAGGAGCGTCGCCGGCGGCGCCCGCGGCCGGCTCCGACTGGCTGTCCAACGCCGCGCCCAAACCGGCCGCCCCCGGCTCTGACTGGCTCTCGTGAACGGGCGACCCCGCCGGCAGAGCGGGCGGTGACGGTACACGGACAGAAGGGGTCGGAAGGAGGGATGGTGGTGGAGCGGATGGTGTTCCCTTGTGGTCACTTGGCCAGAGAAGACGATACTTTTATTTTTATTTTCTGTGGGGGGGGGGGGGGGGAGGGGGCAATCACAACATACATTTTACTGATCTATTTCGTTTTAAAATTTTCATCTGGATGATGTTGCACGTGATGGTTAATACATGATGTGTGCTTACACAGGTATGGTTACATTCATGTGTGTAGATATAACACAACTCCTCATAAATCACGATTGATGTTCAGTTGCGCAAGCAGAGGATATTGAAGGCAGTTGTCAGGTGCATGACTACTCCAGCTTGGAACTTCATCCGCTTAAATTAATACTCAAATGTAATCTGAGGGCGCCACACTACAGTATACTTACCCTTTATCATCGATCATGCCAATTGTAGATGTTAGCTTTATGGCTTAATTGGCGAAACATGGCCGAAAGCCAAATATTGTCATAGTCAGTTTCTGTCAATACACGAAGCAATTATATTGCATTATATTAAAGTACGAACATACCTATCTACGTGAACAAGGCTCTTACAGTTTTTGGTCATACCTAAACGGCAAATTGGCAGGTATGAGGTAACACACGGAAAATCACGGCATACAATTATATAACAAGCACGCAGATGCACATACATTGGTAATGCACGAATGCATTCACAAACATCATACTAACGCATGCTCATCTCTTCAAATCCGGTAACTCAATAGTCATCAAGACTGGCTTTTAGGTAGTTCAGTCGTCAGTCTTCAGCTTGGTCCTGTCCTGTTGAGTCCAACTGTTACCCATATAATGTGCATATAATGTACCTACCAAGTAGTTGTACTTACGGCTTTTATTGGTTTCATTAACAGCTTTCCACACGAAAACGGAAATCTAAGCAGATTATATTTGTTTCCTATAGAGCATTAATTCAGTGGGCCACTGTAAACTTATGAAGACACGCGTCATCAGCATTCATTCAAGCGAGGAGGTTCATCTATGCGTATTTTTTCAGACCATGTACCTGGATGGCAACAGTCTTTCGACGGACGATCTAGTTCAGCTCGGAAAGGGAGGATACAAAATAAAGGTAAACACGACAAAGAATGGTGTTGCTGAACGCAACGTGACATATTTTAGGCTGCTATTAATCCGGATTTATCGATACAATGATGTCAAGCGGTAAAAAGTAATGTGATATTAACATGTATTATATGGCATAGGCCAAGGGCGGTCGCAGCCTTGGCCAATGGGGAGGGCCAACTTGGGTAAAGGGCCCTCGTCAGGCCTGGGGGGCCCTGT
>JARBER010017350.1:1600-12671 GCA_030265075.1 Balanus glandula | reverse complement strand
ATGGGCACGGTGTCAATAATTTCATGGGCACGGGTACGGGTAGGGCCGGAGGTTTTCTGGGCCCATGGCAATCTATGCTTGAGAGCGCTCCTTGACATGTCCTTTTAACTTTAACCAGCATAAACTATTACAACTCAACAGATAATCAGAAGATACATTTAGGTATTATTTTTACTAGAGATGTCTTATGTTTTGCTTAAATTCTGACGCTTTCCTTACCACATCATCACAGCCGCCGGTCTGTTTCAGGCAGAGCCGCACGTTGCACTGGTAGTAGACGGACGACGTGTAGGGGAACTTGTGCGCCAAGAAGCTGGCACTGGCGGACGTCTTCGAGTCGCTGTACTTCAGAGGACCGAGGATGTCGAAATCCACCGGACATCTGACAGGAAAAGAAAATACAATGTTAGGTTTACGATACCGTCAGATTACTTTCTGCACGTTTGCTACGATACTTATAAAATGGCGTAGTTCGTTGTCAAGCGGGAAAAGAATCACTTTGATATTATTGCCATTCACATTTTAGTTCATTCGTTGAATTTTGATTCTTTCTTTATTCAAATGTCAATATTGGAGTTACTTTATTTTACAAGCGATTTCGTGGGCCTTCGTGGTTTCAATTCACAAGTAGATGTGTTTTCGCCCATATGAAAAGCCTATGCAGCTAATTACATAACTCAACCGTCCTACAGAAGTAGAAGGCTCATGTGAGCCGACTAAATATGGTAACCACATATCACCGATGCATGACGCACACGCAGAGCAACATCGCATGAGGCTCTATTTAACACGTATCTTTCTCCATCTACAGACCACCAAGGCAAAGGCGTTGCGATGCTGAGGAAATCTTCCGTCTGGAGGTAAAGCTGACAGCAGTTTGCATATGAGTTGACGTTTTCCGGTATACTAATGTTAGAGCCTCCGTTTGAGTGCTGGCCGCCAATGAAGAAGACGTATAATGTCCAGCTCCAACACCGTCACCAGTTTGCAAAACCCAGGACACTTCTGGTGCAGATCCAGCACAACACAAACAGAATAATGGGATAAGGGTGGATCTAAGAAATTCTGACAAATATTAACGGGATTTTTTCAGTTCTTTCTTACCATGCAGGAGCTAATCACTAGGCGCTCTTCACTCACCCCTCCGAGTTGATGAGCGGCTGCTGGCCCCAGCCGAGGCCATCCCGGACGATGCAGTCCACCACCCGCAGGCCGTACACCTCCTGCTGGTCGATGGTGACCTCCATCGTCAGCTGGTCGCCGATCTTCACCGTCTCAGCGATCGCCTTGTCGGCGCTGTCGGAGAAGATCCGCATCGAGCACACCGGCATGGCGGCGGCGGACGCCAGCGCCGTGGAGTCCTTCTCACTGCAGGACAGGGAGGTGTGATGTCAGACGTGACGTCAGTGGACTGCTGAAAGTTGAGTGACGTCATAATGGAGAGAGAGGTGCGATGTCAGTCGTGGCTCCAGTGAGCTGCTGAAAGCTGAGTGACGTCAGAACGTAGAGACAGGCGTGATGTCAGTCGCGGCCCCCAGTGGGCTGCTGAAAGCTGAGTGACGTCATAACGGAGAGAGAGGCGCGATGTCAGTCGTGGCCTCAGTGGGCTGCTGAAAGCTGAGTGACGGCATGACGTAGAGAGAGGCGTGGTGTCAGTCGTGGCCCCAGTGGGCTGCTGAAAGCTGAGTGACGTCATAACGGAGAGAGAGGTGCGACGTCAGAGTGTCATAGTGTGAGAGGAATGTTGAAAGCTGAGTACGTCATAGCGAGCTAGGACAGCCTTCCTATAGTTTGAAGAGGTCATTACATTTGTTGGAAGAGAATTGTGCTGGCACCATCAATAAAGCATAACGTTTTATTAGGCGATGATCGCTGACCAAGAGTGCATTTGCATTAAGTTCGTAAGATGTGCATCTGCATTAAATTCGTTATGATCTCCTTTTATGAATCAGTCAAAAGCTGACCCCGAAGAAAACTGTGAGTTGTAACCTTAACACTGAGTTTAATTACAGCTTTTGTTTGAATACTTTTGCTTAAAGAGTAAAGCTGATTTGATGTGATGATTTGATCCAATTAATATTAATTAAAAAAAGAATCAAAAATAGAAAACCAATCAACTGGACAGTGTTTCAAAAGTTATTTAGTTTCCGAAGAGCGTCTTTGCAGCCTGCTCAGTTCTCAGGCTGTGTCAAATAAGTTAGTCTAGTAAGCTGACGTGAAACTTCACGGACGCTTCGTGCTCGCTCGGTAATACTGTCTGGAGACTGCAGCACTACGTATACCTATATCTGGAGACTGCAATCATGCACATAACGTTATCAGGAGAATGCAATGGTGAGTACTGCAGTAAATTCATAGATATTGTAATGGTGTGTACAGTAATATCTGGAGACAGCAATACTGCTTACAACAATATCTGGAGGCTGCGATCCTTTGTGTAATAATGCATGAAGACTGAAGGTACAAATGTTTGATATTTAGCAATATTTGTAGAATGCATTGCTGTGTATGTTAATATCTTTAAACTGCAATGCTGCGTATTACAATAATTGGAGACTGTAACGTCGTGTATAAAGAGACTTCAAGCTGGCGAACATTCTCATGGCCGTCTTGCACCCGCTCAGAAACTAAAATTATTGCAGAATAGCGTATCGGGTACCTATACATCAACATATTTCAAAATACAAGAATTTTAACATATGGTCACTAGTTAATATAATTATTAAATATTCTACCATATGTCAATCAAAGTAGGCTATATATTTGCATTTTGCTCACCATTATTTTCTAAAGGTAATAAAGGATCTATATACATGTCATTGTATTAGCCTGCAAAATAATCATCACGTTATTGATGAACAGCTGGCAGTTAGTGGAAGCTGACGGACCAGGATGTGGCGATATCCAGCCGGTGTGCCGTCATTACTTTTCAATGCGACAGGGCCTCTGGGAGCAGCCCGGTCTAGGGTGGAGACTAACTACTGGCTGACGTCATCAACTGACGTCATGAGTGACGCATTGAGAGGCGGCGGAGTGGCCGGACTGTGGGCGGGAGCAATGACCTCGGCTGACCGTTTAAGGGAGGCTTCGCCGCGGGTGGGGTGTCGGTGACGGTACGGCGGGACCAGGGACACGGGCCAGCCGGCTGGCACCGTTACCAATCTGGCAGCCCGCAGCAGATCTGGCAGCACGACATGGATAGCGACGCACGAATGGGCACAGGCACGGCGCAGTGCAACGGTGCAGAGAAAGGTAGTCATCCAGTAGATGTATGTGAGACCACACCGAGCTAGCGCATTATACGACTGCAAAGATGTGGCAAGTATGAGGGCGTCTCATAAATTAAACTCAACTCTGGTTTGTCTCCGCTTATTGCGAAACTTTTCTTTGAGTTATTGCTTTTAAATGAAGCGAGAAAAATATGTCGTTCTCATGACGCTCTATATGCTGACAAAACAGTTCATACAGCTTTTCTTATCTCTCCTCGTAATAATGGTAAAATGCCTGCAGAGCCAAGACAGCTGCCTACCGATGTAGTTTGAAAAAAAGATTCCAAATTGACTATGACTTTGACTCTTGATAGCACTGTCGACTCAAAGCGTCATGCATCCATCATACTAGTGCATTATGTACACGCCATAATTGCACGCCACACGGTCACGGGTGTATGACTCCATCTTGGAATAGGTGCTCACCTATACGCCATGCAGTTTTACAAATAAATGAGTCCAATCGATCCACGAAGCCTGTCGTTAATGAATGCATTGTTACTTGCTTAATGATAACTGGTTACTGGGTGACCGGTCCAGAAGAAACTCGTGGGAAAACATCAGAGCAAAAACGTATGAACTGGCAGTTGACTGGGTTATCCCGCATACACCACAAAGGTTACAGTGAATTCGGTCAAACAAGCCGTGGCAATACAATATTACAGGGGTAAATTTTCGACAGCGGTAAGAGTCAGCAGGTACACAAGTAGGTAATTTGGGCTTCTTGCTAATCCGGGGTAAAAAGTATGCATACAAAATAAGTTTTATACGAGGCAAATAAAAAATATGGTTACTCGCTGAATAGAAATATAATTAAGGAACCATATGTAACTCGCTGAAGCACACCACAATGGAACTTCCTAGATGTATGGTGAGGATAAAATTAGGTTGTCCGTTTTGTTTGTAGTAACTGATACTTAATACCGTAAAATCATGGACAAAACTAATATAGGGTCAGGAAGCATTAACCACCTTTTCAAGATGCAACTTTAGCATGTCGTTGCAATGACATCGCTTGTCAGTGGATAGGGACATAATGCTGAATTCAATCGGTCAATCTAAGCCTCTTGCTTTATCTGACAATTATCTCTACCTCATCAACTAACGACAGGATTTATTTCAAGCTCATTAGTTCTGATACATGAACTGTCTTGGCTAATAACATACAAGTAACCTTCCATAACATGACAGTTTTTCTTTTGTTGAGCAAGAACATAAAGCCACATATTCAGTCTTACTTATAACTTTCATTTTTCACTCACGTCTTGCACAGCCGAACTTGTAATGTCCAATGCAGAATCTCTGCTCCTCGTGAAAGGACCAGCTGGTAACGGATGCAGCGTACCCGGCGCAGACGATTGCTATCTACCTGAGCGGTGGGTTGGCGGCGCCTCTCACAGCACCGCACCAGATGGTGCGCAGTGGCGCCGCTCTGTGCCCCTGGCCTAGACCTTGACCGGCTAAAAACTGGGACAGCGGCGCGGCGGCTCTGCCACTGCCGGTCCCCCGACTCTGTCAGCCGGCTGTGGTGAGCAGCTGAGGTCAGACAAGGAGCAGACGGACAATAGGCTCTCTGAGACGGGATTGACACTCACAGCGAGGTGTTCCGCTCGCGTTTTATGATGACCTCATGTGCCACACTTCCCGTGGTCTACTCTCACTTGTAGTGGCACGCAACCAGCCTGAGTTTGACAGCCGTGACATTGGTATTCGCTCTCTCATTGCTTTCAGAACTGAGGAACAGTCGTACCTCTGCCTGCTCTGAGTGGCGTACAGAAGATGTGATGTTAATCATATCGCTGCTGATCATGCCGAGATGCCTAGGAATGCTGCGGCTGGGGTGATGAAGCAAGTCGAGGCCTTGTCTACCGGTTGCGACATCTCTGTGAGTCCTGGGACAGACCATGGTCACCATGTCAGTTCTTCTTAGGACGGTATTTCTGACCGAGGGCGTCTTTCTTGACGTTCGCGTGTGTTATTAACGGTCGTGATGATAAAACTGCGGGTAAACCGGGCGTTATACCGGTGGCAGGAAAAGGGTGGAGTGTAAGGGCTTCCCACATTGCAGGATGCTACACCGTAAACCTGGGCGGAACCTAGGTGGAATAGGTTCCTAGACAGGCCCACCTTGCTTGTTGGAGTTATGTTTTAATGCAAAGCTGTGATATAAAAACACGAGGATATAATAACAGGTTACCTTATGTGCTGAGCACTATGATATAGCTTTGTTATCGATAAATTTTTGTCATGACCGTTAAACCGGAGTATATATTTTAGCTGCGTGTGAGAAATGAGAGTTATGAACACTAGCAATAAAGCCGACATATAACTTACTGTCTCAACCCTCACAAATCTGAACCATTCCTTAGTCGTCCCTCCCATCCCATGCACTTCCTGCAGCGCTATTACTCTCTGTCCTATTGTGCACATCGCACTGCGTGCACGCGAGCTGCACGCGGTGCGCTCAGGGATCGAGCGAAGTCTCGCGGTGCAGGGTCGGAGGTCAGAGAACCTTTCACTGCCGACCCCCAGGCGAACAGTCGGCCGGCGCAGCCACTTGGAAGGCGGAACCTCGCCGAGTGGGCGCTCGAGCGGAATGATCTCACCGTGCAAACACGCGGCGGCGACAAAGAAGGAGGAGGGTGAGCTGAGAGGGAGGGAGCGCGGCGCGAGGGGAGGGTGAGCTGAGAGGGAGGGAGCGCGGCGCCAGGGTCATTCAGCGGGGCCGAGGGGAGCTGGAGCTTGGTGCAGCCCTCATGCAGCTGTTCGACGTAAGCCAGCGCATCTGAATTCCAGGCAGACTCATCGCATATTTTCGTTTATGTGAGTATAAGGCAGTTTGAATCGATAAATACCAAGAAACTACACTGGAAATGTCAATGTAAAAGTAACTATAACTAAACTATAACTATAATATACTGAACTATAATTAACTATCATTAAATTTTAACAGTATTCAGTATTTCCTGTAGCCAACTCATTTTCCAGTGAACATTCCAATTCTTTCTGATCCGCAATGCCGGTGCTTAATGAATTTATGCAAAAATGAGATTACATTTTCAAGCAGCTTTAGTAGATCTGGCTGAAAACGTTTCCTCCTCCAGCTTCAATGGGTTTAGGTCCAACATACTCTCGCATGTTCCACCTCAGCTTAGAATTCGACTTTTAACGCCAGTTCTGCACACCATATGTTGAGCTGATGCTCGCGCTCCTAAGCCTCCCCCCCCCCCCCGCTGGGCAGCGGTTTACAAGGTCACATACAGCGCGGCTGTGTCGGCTGTGCGGGCCGCGAGCCGGCCTGTGGCGTCCGCCGGTCGGCCGACTGGCGATGGGCCGCCCGGCAGCCACCGGCTAGCCTTGAGCGGCGGCCCGACTCCGCTGCAGTCGCCTCGGTCACAGGACACACAGCGGTGACGTCACAGAAGAGGCTGCCGTCGCCTCGGTCACAGGACACACAGCGGTGACGTCACAGAAGAGGCCGCCGTCGCCTCGGTCACAGGACACACAGCTGTGACGTCACAGAAGAGGCTGCCGTCGCCTCGGTCACATGACACACAGCGGTGACGTCACGGGAGAGGCTGCCGTCGCCTCGGTCACAGGACACACAGCGGTGACGTCACAGAAGAGGCTGCCGTCGCCTCGGTCACAGGACACACAGTGGTGACGTCACAGAACACACACAGCGGTGACGTCACAGGAGAGGCTGCCGTCGCCTCGGTCACAGGACACACAGCGGTGACGTCACGGGAGAGGCTGCCGTCGCCTCGGTCACAGGACACACAGCGGTGACGTCACAGGAGAGGCTGCCGTCGCCTCGGTCACAGGGCACACAGCGGTGACGTCACGGGAGACGCTGCCGTCGCCTCGGTCACAGGACACACATCGGTGACGTCACAGAAGAGGCTGCCGTCACCTCGGTCACAGGACACACAGCGGTGACGTCACGGGAGAGGCTGCCGTCGCCTCGGTCACAGGACACACAGGAATGACGTCACACGGAAGGTTCTGAATGCTAATGCGCCACAAATTGAGAAACATCTGAACTTTGATTATAATTAGTCGAAGCAAAACACGTTTATTACTTAATGAAATCACCAGTAAGTATGCATTATACGGACAATTTTGAGTAATTATGTAATATGTTTCATTGTTTCATACTGTAAAGAATGTCTCTTTTAAAACGCTAGACAAATTGCGCACCATTGTTATTTGACTTTTCCGAATTCCCTCGATATTGTTTTGGCCAATTATTGCATAATATTTCGCTTCCGCCATTAATAAAAATGCCGTGTGTGTCAAGGTGTGGTGAGAAACACGGATAGCCCGCTATCAGGGGTTCGCAATGCCAGGAGAAATCAAGAAGACACGAAGACAAAGCATGTACAGGCGATGATTCAGGTGTGATCCATCCAAGTTCGAAAACCTGTCTCCTATTGTCGCCAGGCGAAATCCAGAAGACACGAAGACAAAGCATACATGTACAGGCAATGATTCAGGTGCTATCCATCCAAGTTGAAAACCACTGGCATCACTCGAGATGAAATGAAAAATCGTGATGATTTTAAACCGTTGCGTGAGCTGCAGCCGCAGCCTTACGCGCACGATCTGATGGATTGGAGATTGGATTGGAGATTGGATTGGAGATATTTCCCGGTTGGAACAGACCGGTAGCTGCTGAGCTGTGGACCGTGGATCGCGTAATAAAAGTCACTTCCATCGCGGAAACGATCTCTGATGATGGGAGTGGAATGTGCAGTGCGATGCAGTGGTGCAAAGCTGCATTCCGATGGAGCACGGAGTGTGTGAAATTGTGGACCAATGTCGTGTGATATTGAAACACGGACACTCGATAATATCAAATTATAAATATCAAACATTTTTGCACTGCATTTCGCATTGCCTCTCACACAATCCTTAATCTGTAAATTGTACTCCATAGCCCATACAGACAGACTACTTGCAGCGTTGGTAAGACAACCGTAGATATTAACTACCTTTTTCTGCCTCAAATTCCCTGGAGGGCCAGACATTTCACACCTTCTCTACAGTATCCCCGCACTGAGCCAACAGCCGCACCCTCTCGCTCGTCCCCACGACCCCACATAACGCCAGAAGGCAGCAGTCCTCGTGACGTCATTCTGAGGGCGACTGTGACCTTCCCGCTGCCCACGCTGCCAGGCCCGCCCTGTGTCTGTGGTGTGTCGACGGTGCCGTCCACCCAACCCCTCCACCGTGCGCGACACCCGGACAGGATCGGGCAGTCGCAGCCCCCGCTCTGTCAAATCGTCTGCACGGCGGCATCAGAGGCGCTGTCAAATCGCCTGCAAGGCAGCATCAGCGGCGCTGTCAAATGGCCTGGGAAGGCAGGAGCGGGGCTGTCAAATCGCCTGCAAGGTAGCATCCGAAGAGTTGGCAAATTGTCTGGGAAGGCAGGAGCGGGGCTGACGAATTGTCTGGGAAGACAGCATCAGAGGCTGTCAAAAGGTCTAGGAAGACAGTGGAGGGGGCCGCGGCGGCGGCGGTGGTGGTGACGGCGGTGGTAGCGGAGGCGGAGGTGGGGGGCCTTTACCGACATCGCCGGCTGCCTTGCGTGCTCAGTACCCGGATCAATGGAGCAGCAGGGGGCGCTAGCATGAGCCGCCCTGCGCTGGTGATGTTAGCGCCGATGTCGCAGCATTGCAGCCCAAATTGGGCCGGCTGTCATCGTCAGTGAGCCACTCCCGGGCTATTCCAGGAGCCGGCGTTCGTTGCCGAGGCCGGTCTATTGCTGCAGCTCAGCCGTATGACCGGTTCGTTGCTAAACACATACATGCAGTCACGAAATGAGAGATAGCTGTCATTACCACAAGCTGGGCCTTTGACGTCTTTTCATTATCTTGCTCATAAGCCCAGAACGTCGACTCATGGTTGATTGTCTCTCACGCTCAACTCCACAACAGAATATTTGTGAGACTGCCACCAGGGTCAGGTCACTGGATGTTACCCAATGTCAGTGTCGCCCAGCCTTCACGGCTGTCAGTTTGGCTCCGTCTGGCAGGCGTGGCCCGGCGGGCACCCACAGGAACGGGTCTGAACTGGGCCGGGCATTACCTCAGTCTCCCCATGGTCAGTCTCGGCCATTGGGATCAGGGCGCTGCCCGGGCCCGTGGCGCAATCGCTACTGCTCTGGATTGCCCGGGCAGGGTGCCAGCGCCCAGCACGTTCCCTTCTTCTCCTTCTCCTCTCCTCTCCCTCACTCCCCAACCATCGTCCTCTTTTCCCAGCCCTTTGCTCCGGCACTAAATGAGAACTGAGATAAGACAGCCTCCAGCCCTCGTGGCTTTGACGCTCAGGTATGGCAGGTGTCTATAGGGTTTCGGCGACTAATTATATAACACGCCAGTAACTTACATCGATTGATAAGCTAGAAAGGTAACAACGATGGTCTAATGCGGTACGTTTGTATAATTGCGTAATGACAGAGCAGCTCAGTAAACCGTGGCTCATCACCACTAAATCGTCATCACTAAGTTCGTGACGGCTTGAATACGGGATCGAATCGCCGCTAGTTGATGGCTCTACTTGGGATGCAAGGGAGCGATTCACCACCTTCGGGTCAGCAGAATAGCATGACATGGCCTTCGGGGTGTGGAAAGTCCGGGATGCTGGTCTGGAAAGCCCTGCCCTGCAGAGTTATCATGATCACCAGGCCGGATGGATATTCAGCTGGAAGTGCTGGTGAGTGGTGATGGAAGAAGTAGAACTGAAGGAGAGGAAACGAGAGGAGAAAAGAAAGACAAGTGGAAAGGCAGACAGAAATACAGTAGACGGCTTGCGCAGAGTGGCACACACTGAGACAACTCACCTCTTAGCGGCACTGTTGGCTTTTTCTCTCGTCTGGTACTTGCATCTCACATGGAAGCCACGGCCCTGGTTCGTCACCAGCTTCCGATGCGGCTGAACCACGATCGTGTTAAAATATTCCATAGTGTCCTCCTCCTAAAAAGACAGAAATTCGCATTGGTTTGAATGACGGGGATGACAAATGTTGTTTTCGGGCGGTTTCAACGATGTGAATGAAAATCTTAGAGAGATATCAGTCCAGATTCGTTCCTACCAGAACCAGAGGTACGATTATTCATGATGTTCGACCAATTGATCCTGTTCAGTGTTTCGAGAAACAGCTGGAAGAAGTCATGGCTGTTTGAACAAACGAATGGCAGTGACAAACCTTACGTAATATATTGCATGACATTGCCTATGTCAAAGACAGGAACAGACACCGTGAAGAGAAACCAGGCACTATAGCAATATAGGATAGGCGCTGTCACGTTCATAGCTGTTATCATAACAATCTGTCACGAAACGCGAGGATCTGGTTCTCGGTACTTGTTCCCCGTCCACCGAACCAGTGCGGTGCGGTGACTAAGCCCTGTCCGAATAGCAAGCATTGCGAACATTCGACTGGGTCGGTCGGTGAGTTGGAAACGGTGATGCTAGGAGTGACATTTATTCGAGTAAACTGATTAGAGACTAATATGACATACACCGTTTGATAGCGACCACAAAGCTGAGCCATTCCTGATAATCCTCAAAAAACTTTCATAATATGAAAAGACGATGTGTCATAGCGGTTATTATCAGCAACAGCATGACCCGTTACAGACACCATCGCACCACCCCCTATCCTATCTACCCCACTCCCACTCCTCCCCATTCTCTTCCCCTCCTCTGCTTCCAGACTCGGTCCGATGCATGGGGCGATATTTTCCCATGGGCCAGGGTCAGTCCGCCCCCGCCCGGCCCCCGCCCCCGCCCCCGCC
>JARBER010017239.1:0-12671 GCA_030265075.1 Balanus glandula | reverse complement strand
CCGTCGGTTCTAAGTTGGCTGAGTCGGTGCGAGGGTCGGTGCGAGGGTTAAAGACAGGGCGCATACCAAGGGGGGGGGATGGGCGGGAAAAGTAAGGCATGTTGGTAGTTGTGGTGTAGGTGGTACAGCTTATTTGGCAGTCCCTAAGAGGTAATCCATGCACTATGCAGCGTAATGGAGCAGTCTCTCTCCAAGCACGGAGGCAAGTCCAGACTTGAATTTTCCGATGGTTTCAGCGTCCACCACCCAGCTAGGAAAGCAATCCAGTCTCGAATAATACGATTTGAAAATAAACTCGATCTGGCATCGATTTTGCACCTGCTGGCCTTGATTTTGTATTGGTGGCCACGAGTTCTAGCACCTGTATAGACCTCCCAAAGGACAGTGGGCTGAAAGGAAGAATGGCCCCGTAACACCTTCCAGCAGTTGATGAGTTCCGCTCTAGGCAGGCGCCCTTCTACCGAATACAGATACAGAGCCTTCAGACGCTCTCCATACTCTTTCCTTTCTAGGCCCAAGACATGTCGCGTCCAAAGTCTCTGGACTGAATCAAGGTTCCTCCTGTCTTGTGTATATCCGGTGTTCCATACCACGGAGGTATATTCTAGGATGGGGCGAATGTGCGTTTTGAGAAGAAATATCATTCAATCAATAGATTCAATCAATATAACTTCACGTGAGGTTCTAAAACATGTTAAACTCCATTGACCCAAATAAATCGTGTGGTCCAGATGAATTGCCGCCAAAAATGGTAAAACTTATCTCCCTCTTAATTTATAAACCTCTCACACGGCTTTACAATATGTTTGGAAAAAGGAATATACCCTTCAATTTGGAAACAGGCTAATGTCCACCGTATTTACAAAAGAAAAGGCTCACCATCAGATCCCACAAACTATGTCCAATAAGTATTCCCCCTGTCTATCGAAAGTGTTCGGTAAAATAATTTTCAAACACATTTGCAAACACCCTATCCTATGGCCAGTTTAGACGGGAAACTTTTCAGAAATTTCTCGAAAAAAATTGCGGAAATTTTGGAGCAATTAGTTTCAAGCAATTTCAAGAAACTGACAGAAATCACAATCAACGAATACGTCACTAGCCAAGGAAATTGTGTGACGTCAACAGCAATTTCACCACCACCCCCGTGGCGTAGTTGGTAAATGCGTCCGGGTTGGGGGTGGGAGATCCTTGGATCAAGTCTGACCGATGGCAGTCTTTTCCTCGACCGGCTCCTTCCCAGGAGATGGCAGTAACTGGAGAGTGTTCGCTCAGTCGCGGGGTTAACGTTGCGCCAACAGGCGCCCGCGGCTGCTGGGACACGGGTCTGATCCGCCTTTAAACAGATCCTTCGGTCCGGTGGCATGTCACGAGGGCACGGCCTCGCTTCATTTCCCGGAGCAGTCCTCTGATTCGCCGGGCCCGAGAAATCGGGATAGCCCCAGCGTGAGCACGAGTGCCACCTGGAGTCACTGACAGGAAGCGTGCGGTCACGACTGTCCCGCTAGGCGGGTGCCGAAAACACTGAACCACTGCCGTGTATACCTAGTGTATGTGTGTGTAGTGTGTACTAACCGTATGTGTGCTTGCTACTAACGACAAAAGCCCAGGTTGGGCACAAAACAAAAACAGCAATTTCACCAATTGAAGGCTGCCACCTTTTGATGAAACCTGAAGTAACTGGCTCGGAAATTTGTATATTTTTGTTTGAAGAAATTCCCGAGATGTACTTGGAGTTTGCCCGGCTGCCATGAGCCAGCTATCTTGAAAAACAATTCGTGTGACCTGTAGGTAATTTTGAAGGCAGTTGCAAAGCAAATACAGCTGCCAGCTACAAAATAAAGGCATAATAAAACAAATATTGATAATAAATACTACTTCTAGAATAAATAATGTAGCGACCAGGTAGCTTACCTGATTTTAGCGCTTCCAAAAGGTCCACGAACCCACGAAAATTCACAAAAACGGACAACACAGTTCATAAACACGATATACACCACCAGACCAAAATCGTCAGTTGAGTCAGATGATTGACGCGACTGACGTTGCTATGGTAACGTGACGTAGATATGACGTAGGCAGAACGCATGCATTCTGGGTAGAGCCAAGGTGTGAACCCCAGAGCAATTTAGGAGCAATAAATTGCAAAAGATTTCAATCGATTGCGAGCGATTCCCGAAAAAGTTTCCCGTCCAAACTGGCCTCTACTGATAATCATCTGATTTCACAAAAACAGTGGGTATAGCCCAGGACATAGTACGCGATTACAACTGCGGCATCTGACACATAATATGTATTCCATTCTAGATAAATGGAATAATTTAACCCCAATATACTTGGACATATCCAAATATTTGGATCGTATTTGTCACGAAGGGCTTGCTTATTAAATGTGAATCCGAATTTGGTATAACGTTTTTGAATTGGCTTGAGTTATACCTAAAAGATCGCAAGCGAAGAGTGAGAGTAGTTGAAAGTTTTCAACGACGGTGACTATTAATACTGGGTGTCCCCACCCAGGGTTCTGTTTTAGGACCGCTTCTTGCATTTATGTATTTAAATGGACTGACAGACATATTAGAAAATGAAGCTATTCTATTCGCTGACGATATATCACTGTACGTACGCGCCACATACATCATGTAATATCATCCAGGTTCAACAATCACTTCAGAAGGACTTCAATTCAATATACTGTTATGGAGAGGAGTGGCACATAATCTTTCATGCAACGAAAACCATAAAGCAAACCTTTTCGACCAAACGCGTCATACAATCACCGCAACTTACATTTGGAGGCAAGGATATACAGCAGGCTAACGAACATAAACACTTGGGTCTAACTCTGTCCAAAGATCTAAGGTTTCACTCGCACGTTAACGAAATAATACAAAAAGTACAGAGCCATGAGCCCCCATTTCCCAATAGCTAAATTCATACCAAGAAACATACTTGCCCAAATATACACGATATATGTTCAGCCACACTTTGATTATTGTGATACAGTGTACGATAAACATTTGACTTTCAACGACTCACACAGACTTCAGAAGTTACATAATAGAGCAGCAAGGCTTGTAACAGGCGTGGCATTTAGAACCCCAACAAATAGACTTTACGAGACCTGGGTTGGAATATATTATCTGTAAGACGCAATATTCATCGACTTATCATGTAATTTAAATTAGTCAATAGTCAATACCGATGCCAGACTTCCTGACTACATCACTGACGATCTTCCCCATACGCGCCGACAAGATACTAGGAGAGCATTCCGAAATACATCCGCACGATCACTTCCACCAAACAACACTGCAACCTAGATCCATCAAACGAGACGTGTTCCGGCTGTTTAGTGTTCCGACTCAGCCAGCTTACTATTCTTTAGGCACTAAAATCGGGAACACTTTGCACACAAAACTAAGAATTGGTATGTCTGACTTGAATGCACATCTTTATTCCATTCAGAAAATCACAACGCCTTTCTATGAATGTAGAAATGTTTCCGAAACCACAGCTTACTTTATTTTACAACTTGTCAACTTCATGAACACTGCAGAACCAAGTTGTATAGAACATTATCAGAAATCCTAGATCTCGACTTTTCACAGCTACCATGTGACACACTAACACACACTCTCTTACACGGCACAAAACTCAGCACCAGCGTGCGGTGCGGGGTCGTCCGGTCGTTCCAGTCATTTCTTTTGGTATCAAAGAGATTCTATATTTGATACGTTTGCACGGTGGAGTGGGGCGGTGGCTCGGCGGCTTGCGCTGCTGGATGGGGTGGTGGGGTGATGCCCTGCGACGGCGGTTGGAGACGGTTTATTTGTTTATTTCCTTTTCTGCGAGAGGTGCCTTATGATATGCCTTCGAGCATTTGCACCGATCGCCCATATGTTTGTTTATTTGCTTGTTTCCAAATATATTTTGATTGATTGATTGATTAATTGATCATGAACTCAGGAGATCTGCAAACCGTGGACTTCAGTAAGTTATGCGCGACTCCACCAGCCTTTCGTGTCGTGTTCTGAGCATGTTCATGGAACTTCAATGTGTCATCGACAATAACCCCCAAATCTGTTTGAGATGTCACGACTGGGATAGGACCAGGGGGATGCCGTCCGGGCGTTTCCCATAGCCACGGCTGTAAGGGAATTAATACACAGTGGTGACGTCACAGGCTAGCATATTCTGTCCATAGGCTCTAACGTTGAGAAGACTGCAGCGTTTTATGATCGTCGTTGAGTGCTTTGACGTGCTTTTTTGGACTCGAAGTTAAGTTGAGTAGGGTCAGTGGAGCTTCCTCTCGAGATTTCCTACTAGCTGTTTGGCTCATAATTGGCTGGCTGGATCAGTATTGGGTCGGCCTCCTCAACACGCGGCTCGCCATGGCTGGTGATAACCAGTGACGTCACACTAGTGTTCATGTTTTGAACGCTATATTGGCCGGACGGTCTTACCTTCTTATACGGCCTTGGGATAGGACTGTCTTACAGGCTGTAAGAAGGTGAGTCCCCAGATTAGAAACATTTGCGAAAGCGCAAGGCAGCGCATTTCCTCCGGTTCATTTTGAGCCCCCACGAGTCAGATATTTGATGAAGGTTCGCAACATCAGATTGGAATTTCCTCTCTTGCTCCTCAGAAGAAGCGCGTCAGGTATATATCTTCAAATCATCGGCAGATATTTCATACTTACAGGTTGCATACAGGTCATACTTACAAGTTTGCTGCGACATGGTTAATACAGACTAAGAAAAGCACTGGTCCCAAGACGGATCCTTGTGGCACTCCACTCAGGACGTCGGTGCTCACCGCAGGTGTCTTTGGTCATCACCTTCATAGTCTTACCAACGAGAAACTCTTAGATCCAGTTAATGACGTGACCTTTGAACCCTAGCAACCTCAGTTTGCAAGCAGAATGGAATAGCAAACTGTGTCAAACGCCTTGGAGAAGCCAAATAAAAAGAATTCTGTGTCCACTATCGAGATTTCTGGTGATGTCATCATACGTCAAGAGAAGTTGGTCTTCAGTACAGCGATCTGGCCTAAACCCGAACTGTTCGTCAGATCAGATAGGACATCATTTTCCGAAAGGAAACTGTACACCTCACGGCATATGAGCCGTTCCATACATTTGCCTGGCACAGACGTTCCGCTGTCAGCTGCCTCCTCGTCTCATCCACGCGCGTCTCTCTCTGGCCGCGCACTGACCCTGTTTTTTTCTCGGTAACCCACGCCCGGTCTCCCTCGCTTATCTCCCCCCCCCCCCAGCACCCGCCCGCTCCCCCTCCCCTGCCTTCCAGCGTCCCGGTCGCTACAGTCGGTGCCACTAACCTCCAATAAGGCTGGCCCTATTACTGATTAGTGTCCCTTCTATTCGCTTCCCTTCTACATGTTCCCCGTAGCTTGGCTGTTGATGGCCGTCTACACCTCAAGTGTGCTTTATCCCCGCCGTGCAGCCCGTACCGCACCGCCAAACACCCCAACGGAGACCAACGGACACGTATAAGGGCCGCTCCCCACACCGGCACCCGTGATATGCGCCCTCACGGCACTATAGTGACCAAAGAGTCCGGCTTATATGGGTTATCGGACGGCCATGGCTCTGCGATCGAGACGCAGCTGTACATACCCCACAATATGACCGAGAGAACCGACAGTGACGTGCGATCCGGGTCAGCATGGTACAAACAGACATACGGACAATACGCGACCGCTAAACTTCACGGTCGTATAGAAATCCACTTAGCAGTCGTAAGGCGTCACGCTGTCACTCCGTTCTTCTCCGCCGTAATGCGTCGAACGTATTATGATTTTAAGCATTACGCGTCATTCCACACTGCTGTGTCTTCCCTCAAACCAGTGTCGTGAGACAAAACAAGGTGGGTCAGCTGAACACGCTTACATGCACACATTTTCACGGACACATACATAATACATGATACATACTGCAAACGACTGTGGCGTGCATAAAACTCGTGCTGTATCATCAGCAAGCTCTCGCCTGCATTTTGGCAGAATCAGTCATAATGTATCCAGCATTTACGACTGCGTACTCGGTCTGCATCCAGCATGCACTGCGCCTCCGGCTTATTTGGGCCGTAATGCCGGTCATTAAAATTTGTACTTACCATGGTTCAAGCCTGGCATTGGCCGCCGCATCACTAACTTGTCTCGGCATCATGGGTCGGGCATGTACACCGGTTCACTTACTTTCATCTGTATACCATTTTTCAGGCATGGGCGCCGGCGTTATGCCAACATTAGCACCATTGTTCAGGCATGGACGGCATGTCATTTAACACTCTCGGCACCATGACCCCGCTTGACTGCCGGCTCAGTTACCACTCTCAGCGCCATGGTTCAGGAATGGCCGCCGGCGTGATAGTACTAACCTTAGTACTATCACGCCGAGAGTGGTTTAGGACTACTCTCGGCACCATTAGCCCGGTATTAATCCCGCCTCTGTTACTATTATCTTGATCATGGTTCAGGCATGGCCGCCGAATCACTTACTACTCTCGGCAGTTGGCAACTTGGTTCAGGCATTGCCACCTGGTCACTTACTGTATTATCGGCGCCATGAGTCTGACATGGATGCCGACTCAGTTAGCATTCCCGGCACCATGGCTCAGCCATGACCACCGTGTCTCTTACTATACTCTCGGCAGTCCGCAGCATGGTTCAGACATGGCCGCCTTGTGGGTATCAAGCACGGCCCCATGGTTCAGGCGTGGTCGCCGACACGGTTAGCATCCGGTAAAAAGTGATATACTTCAACCAATGTGTTACATACAGGGTGTTTCACAAAAACAGCACCATTAAATTTTTCGGTTCATATTTGACGCATTTGTCGACGCTGAATAGAAAAAAAAACAATTGGCATAGGTACGAAATACCGAACAATCGGGTGGGAACATTTTTTCAAAATACCAATATTTTTGGTTCATTACAATAATTTTTTTAAATAATATATCTGTAATTAATAGAGAATACATACATGTTTTAAATGAGCTCAGAAATGATAAAAACTATATAAACCAACTAAGCTAGGTTGCAACCTCCGAACCTAATTTTGTCGACTTTACTTTGCTATAACGTCCGCAGCCCAGATAATATGAATTCGTTTGAAAGAATTTGATAGTTTTTTTAGCGAGAAAAAAGTGATAATCGTATTCAGCAGCATTTACTCCGTATTTTGGCATACGTTTGACACACATTTGATGGCTTCTATAAAGGTGGGACAGTACTTTTAAGGCTGCACCTCACTGAGCCCCGCATATGCTGATACGAGTCCGCGAAGTGGGAGTTATTTAATTACTTTGAGGTAGTTGGGTCGGGGTGGAGGGTATAGCTTGAGTGTCTAAAAGATTGCAGACTGGCACATCAGATGATAATATGTATCAATGTTGTCATTTGTATTTTTAATTTTCGATAAACGCACGCGGAATGAAAACCACACAACCTTGCACTGACGGTTGAGGGGATTTCACTCCGTGCGAGCTTCTCCGAAAAAATAGGCAATATTTACACATAATACCATCTGGCGTGCAAGTTAACAACTTTTCCGACACACGGGTCACCTGTCACCCAACCCAGCAGCCTCAAAGTGAGTGAAATAGATCCTACCCCGCAGTCCCGCACTCGCATGCGAGGGCGCGGAGTGGCAGATAGGTATTTTACTCACTTTGAGGTAGTTAGGTCGGGGTATAGTGGGTGGCTTGAGTGTCGGAAAGGTTACAGACTGCACGACAGATAATAAATGTGTCAATATTGTCATCTGTATGCTTAAATTTTCGATATTTGTACGCGGAATGAGAACAACACAACCAGCACTGCCGGTTGATGGGATTTTACTCCGTGTGAGTTTCTCCCAAAATTAATAATAAAGTGGACAATATTGACAAAGAATACCATCTTGCGTGCAAGTCTGCATTATTTCCGACAACCTGCTACCCGACCCAACACCAACAGCCTCAAAGTGAGTGAAATAGCTGCCACCCCGCAGACCCGCACTCGCATGCGAGGCTCAGTGTGGGGCAGCCTGAAATAGAGTATGTGCACATGGACAACGAACATTCAAGCAGAGCGCTTCTTTCGGTTGATTGGCATTTACTTACTTCCGAGATATGTTCGCGTTGTCATAAAATTCATTGAGTATGTTAAAAACAAAATGCGCCTAAGTTGAGACGTAGTTTCATGATTGAAGGCTGACTTGAATGTGTGTAAGAAGTATATACAAAATCGAAAAAATATCTGATTTTTGTAGATGTGAGATGCAACGAAAAAACTATTTTTTGTACGGATTTTGATTTAACCATGAAATAATTTCACCCGGTTTTGCGACAACATTTATCTTGCGATATCGTGCAGCCGGCCACGTATGAATAGCAATCGAGATATGCTTAGTGGTCTAAAATTAGTTTTTCCACTCTTTCGACAGACCTATCAGATACTGTGTTTCGTTATTGTTTTTCAACATGAAGGCAATTTGCTGACATGACCGTGCCTGGATGGACCATCATCCCCCCCCCCCCATTATTTTACTTCGCTCCTCATCTACCACCTATTGTATTTACGCGGTCACCCTAAAACTCATTGTTTTGTTATAAGACAGATAATTGGCGCTCGTACGTATGAGGTCACATTATTCACTTGCCACTGTATTGACTTGAATATATTTAGAGATTTATCGGTGGAGTTTTATCAATGGTGAACGAATGTAGTAAGTATCTAATTTATGCTACCATGTCATACTTTTTTCTCTCAAAAGATTTGCCATTCATGAGGTAAAATGAAGCTGGAAACATTTATGTCAATGAGACAGGAACAAATTAAAAGCATTCCTATCAATGAATGCAGCAAAACGGAAGACGTCTGCTTTTTTCTGGGGGGGACGTCCCCCTCTAGTTTCGGGACTGGGGGGGACGCGTCCCCCCCGTCCCCCCCGCTTTCGACGCCCATGGTGGTGTGATGGGTATATGAGATACCGATGTAATGGAGGGATTAATGTGGTATTGTGTGCAGGGCTTCGGAATCGGTGTCTGTAGTTTTGACCCGAGTCGGTTTCGCTAAAATATTACCTACCGGCTTGGACTTAGCTGAGAGTCGAAGGAGGCAATTTTTGGTGAATCGACGATTACTTTGGTCTGTAGAATAACCGTCCGCCTAGGGACAAGTTTGTATACTAGTCTACACACCTTTCGAAAGAAAATGAGTGAAAATGAAATATAGCTTACTCGATGTAGCGTAAAATTTCTGCCTGATTAAGACAGGAGCGATCAGGACAGACTATGATGATGAAGACAGGGCCGATGAGGGCATGACTGATGAGACAGGACTGATGAGGGCATGACTGATGAGGACAGGACCGATGAGGACAGGCTATGTTTACGTCCGTCGCAGCGCTCAGCTCATCAATACGACTAGAATCAGGCCATGGTGACCATGCTGCCTTAATCAACTTCAGCTTTTCTCTCCAGTCCAGATAATTTACAAGCGCCCTGGAAGACCTCTGAAAATGTCATGCCCTGTTGTCTTTTTCATGAAGATATTTACGCGCCGGTTGTATGTGGAGGCTGAAAATTACGATTTAGCAGTTGTATTTTAATGCGCAATACGCGCGTCGCACAATCGGTCTACGGTGTTTGCGGTCGACCGAGAGCCGGCCGCGGCGTTGCAGTCTCCGAAGCTGCGCGGCACAGCATCACCTGCGGTAAGGCGTTGTTTGCTGCGCGGCCATGGGTAGAGAATTGTTTTCAAAGTTGCCCCGGCCACCGGCAAATCCCATTGTATCTAGTATGAATTCATCACTTGGCAGTACCAAACTTGGCAGTACCATCACTTGGCACTAGACTATACCAAAAATACAATTCGTCGTCGAGTTAAGTGCACTCAAAAACAGCACAGATAAATCGGATTTCGGTATTGTCTTCACAAATACGTCACATGGCTTTTTTGCATTTCTTCTTCATAGCAACCCGCACGAACATTTGTATTTTAACTGCGAAAACTGTATATATTTCAACTACAATGCAGTGAAATGATTAGGTACTCTGTATCATCAATAAGAAGGAGAGGGTGGTTATGGTTCGGATGACAAGATATTCCGGGCAAGTCTATTTTCTCGAAAACTATTGAAGCTGGCAGCAACATCGTCGGGGTGTTTTGGCGCGCTCAGTAGACGGTCGATTGACGCCATACGGCGCTGAGGAGGGGCGGGTCATGCGCACGTGGTGAGCGTTTTTCAGTTTTTGGAAAAGCGCATGCATTTTTTTGCTGACATATTGGAGTACCTCACGCTCTTAAAGAAGCAAACTTTTGTTTTGTCTTATTTTTGTGGCTCCAGTAGGCTGTTGCGCAAATTCAACTGGACTGTCAAAGTCCATGATCGAGCACTTCTTTAAATCGCATTGTGATGGCGTTCGGGATGTGTGGGGTACCTTCGGGCAGCGTATGGTGGAGATGATTCGGACTGCATGAATGAATGACGGAATGAAAGGACTGAAGCAAAGATGAACTAAATGACGGAATTTCATGCGAAACGGTGCTGGAGCAGCGTTGGCCGGAATTGTTTCAGGGATTTTGGTCTTCCATGAAAAATATTTATCGCAAATAAAGAGATCGTTCCTTGGCTGCGTTTCGACCAGTTGTGACACAAATTTAGCTGAAATGCAGAATGGATATAACTGTTGTGCTTGAAAGTATTGCTTTCATGTTTTACTTGCGTAAAATCTTGGTTACTTGCGTCCGCTGGTCGGTTCCCGACTTTCCGAAGGTGTACCACCCTCTGCCCGACTTCACCCCACAGGTAGGGCACTTTCGGACATTTGACATCATGTGACATTTATGTTTCTGGCGCTTTTGCATTTCAAGATAATTCTAATTTTTGATGATGCTAACTAAGGTCAGGTATAACTGAATCGATGGCTATATTGGGAGTTATATAGAATTAAATAGTTACTGATTTCTTGCTGACGAAACAAAATGTGCCTGATCCATACCCACCCTCCCCTATATGGTATAGGTATCAAATACATGAGAGTCATGTTTTAACTTTTCCTCAGGTTGTCAAAGTATTGATGTAGTAGATAACCAGCTAGTTCCAAAAGGAATGAAACTTCAGCGGAATGTTTCATCTACAAAGGCCGCAAACATCGTGAAGAAAGCAGAAGACGCGCTTGTAAGGGACCAGATAGTCAACCTGAGGCAGAAGAAAGCAGGGGAGATTAAAGCTAAGAACAGGCTGTTACTGTCACTTAAAAACACAATGTCTGATCAGGACTTTAAACTTGTAGAAAAGGTCACAGACAAGGCTGAAAACGGAGAATATCAAAACATGAAAACAGTTCAACAAAAAAAGTTCGATTCACTTATAAAAGTCGAGAGGAAGGCAGATGTTCGTAAACACCCGGTGATCACCAAAGCTGTGGACAACAGAAGCGGATGCGAACTGACGGCAGACGAACAGAAGGTTTTAGAGAGGGGTCTCGGCTTCTCTCCCACCCCTGAAGTTGTCCCTGTGAAGGAGATTATTTGTGCAGTTGAAGCCAGCCTGTCGAATGTCACAGATGTCTCGGAAGCAAATACCATCCGCTCACAGGTCAGCAGCATTCTCCATAAAACAAAGGACAAACCTTTGAAGGATAACTTGACAGTAGGAGAGCGGAGAGCACTTAAGAGTTTGAGCAAAAGAACTGACATAAAGATCTTACCTGCTGATAAAGGCAACACGACGGTTGTTCTATCTGCTGAAGAATACAAAGGCAAAATAGAGCAACTATTGAGTGACCCTGCTTATAGCAAAGTCAATAAAGACCCGACAGCAGTGAAAGAAAGACAAATTAGGAAGGCGATTGATGAGGTATATCGAAAGGGTGGAATAACCGAAGGACTAGCCAGAAAACTAAAGCCTAACCATTCTTCACCTCCTCGCCTCTACGGTCTACCAAAGATCCATAAGGAGGGAGCGCCACTCAGACCAATCACTAGCATGATTGGATCACCTGCTTATGAAACGGCCGCCTATCTTACCAAGATAATCAGTCCAGTACTGGGGAAAAGCAAGTACAGCGTGTCGAACTCCAAGTCCTTTGCAGACGAGATCAAACATCTAGATTTAGACGGGTCTGAAGAAATGATCAGCTTCGACGTGGTCTCTCTGTTTACCAAAGTGCCAGTGAAAGACGCCGTTGACGTTATCTGTTTGAAGCTATCGGAAGACGATACTCTGTTTGAACGCTCGGAGCTAGACGTAGCAGCTATCCGGAAGCTGATGTTGGCATGTTTGGAATGCCGGTACTTCCTATGCCAAGGCTCGTTCTACGTACAAAGTGAGGGTGCACCTATGGGGCTAAGCTTGTCTGTGGTGCTCGCGAACGCCTACATGGAACACCTTGAAGAGTCAGTCCTGAACACGGCCACCACCAAGCCCACAATTTGGAGAAGATATGTCGATGACACATTCATCCTATGGAAGCACGGTGATGAAGCTTTGGAAGTCTTCCATCGGCATCTTAACAGCTTTTGTTCAGATATCCAGTTCACCATAGAACGTGAAAAAGAACGCAAACTTCCGTTTCTCGATGTACTGGTAAGCCACGACAGAGGCAAATTCAAAACTTCAGTATACAGGAAGCCAACAACATCAAATCTGTATCTGAAGT